>JANSVA010000216.1:31707478-31717547 GCA_025504915.1 Erythroxylum reticulatum
GAAGTTTGGAGTGTTCCACTCAAACTTCCCCTGGAAGGTGAAGTCTGGTTAATACGTACAACTCTAGCTTATCTTGTCTCCGGTGTTTAGTAGGAGTGGAATAATCGTATCTCCAGGTCTATACTTTAGGCTATTTTATTACCTTTGTAGTAGGATATGTATCTTGGCAATCCAGATTATAGAAATGCAACGCGTTGTCAACTTCAAAAGTAGAAATTATTACTATAGGTAAAGCTTGTAAAGAAATGCTTTAGATGAAGAGATTTTTGGTTTTTCACAAGGGTTTTATGTGATACATTCTAATAGTCAAAGAGTAATGCAAATTGCTAAAAAAATTGACATTACATAATATATTGAAGCGTATTGATGTTAAGTGTAACATCCCATTACCCATGTTAAGGATAAAATAGTAAATGTGAGAGATTACTGAGAAATTAGGAAACACATTTCATGCTCATGCATTATATGATATGCACATACACGTGAATATTGAATCTTTGTGCATAAAAAAGTAATTGTATATGCATTCATTGACAATTTCTGGGTATAATTGTTTATAAATGTGAGTATATTGAGAAATGTGATTTTTATATCTTAAAAATTGATTTGGGGAGTGTATAATTTGATTTAGAATTTTTGGAGAAATTTCTAAAAATTGTTGGGCATTTTTTAACTAAGAAAATTGCCAAGTGACAAAACAATTGTTAAATGATAGTAGAAATTATTGTCCAATGGCAATGAAAATTTTGATAAATGATTTTAGGATTTATTGACAAGTCCCATTAAAAATTGGGGAACAATTGGAGTAGAAATTGAAGTTGATGGGACTAGTTAAATGAAAGAACCAATCTCATGCTTTGAACATTGGACAAGTGGCAAGTGACAAACATCACTCACCAAACAATGTCTTAAGCCCACTACTCTTTTAATATTAAAAGCCATTTTTTTGTTGCCTTTCACGATTCTTCTCTCTACAAAGGGAAAATTGGTGCTTTATGTTGATTTCCTCCATCATCTTCGTGACTTTCTTCTCCTCTTCTTCTTCATTTTTTGTTTTCTTCAATTACTACCTCATCAACTTTGAAGATCACACTTTCCTCTATTTGCTATTAGCATTTTGCTATCCTTCTTCCTCATTGTCACTAAAAACCTATCTCTACCACCCTTAAAAGATGATGAAAGTGTGATTCTTGGGAGTTCGGGCTAGTGTTGTTTTTTAAGAATCTGAAGTGAAACCAAGTAAGTTATGCTTTAAATATTATGGGTATTGTTAAATGAAACTAGAATGATGAGAAATGTGGGATTGATGACTTGATTATGTGAGTTGTATATGTGTGATGTGGATGGTGAAAAATCTATGTAAATGTCATGTTTTTGTAATTGTGAATGATCATTAATGACCCATGATTTGTTATAGAGATGTTTTGGAAGTTGTATGATCCATATAAATGTGTTAGGATGAGTGTAGAAAATCAATTATGAATGGGTTAATGAATATGTTCTATTTTTAGATAATGATCAAATACAGATCATGAATTGACTTATGAATGTTTTAGATTTGAAATGGAGTTGAGAATGAAAAATGTTGGGGTAGAAAAAGTGATCTTGGTATGAGTGTGTTAGGGTAAGATTTGGAAACAAAATTTGGTAGTTGAGTTGGAAAATTGTAGCAGCAATATGATCTCTGAGTATGCTTCAGTGTTTTAGCTATAACTTTTTCTCTAGTAATCTAAATGGTATGATTCTTAATTTGGATTAAACTAGAAACATAGGGATGCACTTTTCATGAAGATGTCAGATTTAAATTCTATCTTTAAGAATCCCAAAATTTGACATGAAATTGAGAACTGGGTATAGTACATTATTGGATGAATGTATATAATGTGTTTTGTTTTGAATGTATGAGAATGTGTTATACTTTGAGTGTTTATGATTAAGTGGGGAATATGAAATGTGTATGGATGATGTTGAGTTGAAATTGGGTATATTTGAAGAAGTTATCCACTTGAGATGATGAATCAAATGAGTTAAGAATTGAGGGTGAATGAAATCTAATTGATGTTTGAATGGTTATGGAGTGATATTGCATTAGAAATGGTGAATTTGGGAAGATTATGAGTAGAAGTTGTGTTAGAATGGGTGTAGGATTCATTATAGGGGTTTTAGAGAAGAAGAATTGAGTAAACCCGAAGGTTACACGGTTAGGCCATGTAAATTGACACAACCATGTGTTTTTGATGCAAAAACACTACCAGACCCGAAAGAAACACAGGCTACCCGTGTAAATTCACACGGTCGTGTGTTTTGACCTTCCACATGGAAAAATCTCATTTTGAAGTCTCACAAAAGTTGTAGATCTAGAAGTCCTCTTCGAAACTGTCTAAAGATGACATTAATCCAAGATCTATAACAAAAGTTATGGTATTTTTCCCAAGAGATGTTTGTTATGAATGATTGACTTATCAATGTTGTACAATGAGATGTTTACGCTTATTAGTGATATTAAATGAGCCCAATTGAAGTAGGATTGAATTATTAATGTAAGAAGAGTGTCCTAAGTGTTAAGGAATGATTCAAAGATCTTGATAATTGGTTATGAGACATATATTAAGGATATACACCTAGGAATGTCATTGAACATACATTGTACATATTTAACATACATATGTGTGCATCAATAGACACTTATACAATTGTGTAAAATTGTGATATGTGTCTATTTTGCATGATATAGAGGAACTCATAGAGCACCATCATCTAGATGTTTCCAGGCCTTGGAAGCAAATGCTAATATGGAGCATATTGTGAGTCAACCTAGATGGTCTCATTTCATTCTTTGTTTTGTTTTGAATTTTGCATTGATTGACTACTGAATGATCATGTGAATGTGATTAACTGTGTTGATTTCTGGACAGAAGGTCAGATGATTGTGAGGTATGAATGAGATATTAAAGTGCTCTTTGTATGTGAATTTGATGAAATACGTGATACATGACTTGATTATTAAATGCTGAACCTAGTTTCGAAGAAAAATGTGAAAATGCATGTGAATGAAAAAGAATGATTCTTAACTTAAATGTTGAATTTCGGACTAATGTCCGCTGCTATGTGAAAGTGAAGAGTTGATCTTATGTGATTGATGTATTTCATTACATGAATGGATGAAAGATAAAGGTAGTTGTGACTTGAGTAACCACCGAAAAAGAGCTTAGAGCTCAGAATGTGAAAAAGAGCCTAGAGCTCAGAAAGTGATTAAGAGCCAAAGGCTCACTATGTAAAATGAGCCCGGTATCCCCAACAAATACAAGACAGTTATTATTGAGTCCGGTATCCACAACAGATATGAGACAGTTATTAATGAGCCCGTTATTCACAATAGATACGTGACAGTTTTAGGCGCTCGGTCACAGCAAAGAAATAAAATGAAAAGCGAGGCTCATAAGTATTGCATATGCATAAGATGTGAATGATTATAATGGTTTGAATGATTTCAAAATATGGTATGTGTTAAATGAAAAATGTGAAATGACTGATCAAGTGTATGTAATTCAATATGAGTATAAATGAACGATGTGAATATGCGAATTGTATGTGTTATGTGATTGAGTGAGCCATCGGAGATGATCACTCACTGAGTTCGCAAAACTCACCCAAAATTTGCAATTATTTTTCAGGTTCAGAAAAATACCCTATTAACGAGAGTATACCTACTGCATTCAAGTAAAAGGTAGAGATCGGGATCAGTTTGCGTCTGCATTGTATTTTTTATTTTTGTACCAAATTAAGTCTTCAACAATTACTGTATCTTGTATATTTAAATCTATTTGTTGTGTATAACTTTCCAATGAGAAAGGTTTTGGCTAAAGAGATTGATCAAAGTGTAATAAATAATTGTGATTTCGAGTTTTATGAAATAAAAGTATGGGCTCAAATGGCTATTGAAATTCTGATGATTGTATTGCTGCAATTGAACATGTTTCTGAATAAAAGTGGGCCCGAATTTTTAATTACTGATTTCCGCATACGTGTGAGATAGAAAAATTTCTACTGAGTTTCGAGTGTATGAGTATCTGAATGAGTATGTTAACGCATCACTCTCGTGGGACACGGACTCGGATATCACTCAAGATGTCTGGTATATGTCTTGCGAATGTGAGGTGCTACAATAGGTACCATTAAATTATATATGTTTGGATTCTAAGTTGCTTGAAATGTAAAAGATTCATAAAGATGACAACGGTTATGATATGGTGACCAATTCTTTTCTTAGAAAAAAGTTTGATGCATATTACTTAATTTTCAAGATAATGGTCTCTTCTATATAGATGAGAGTGAGAGAATTGTTAGGTTAGGAACTTTGGCCTTGTTTGGTGAAGAGCTGATAAGCTCTTTTTTAGCTGATTGGCCTATTTTAACTTGTTGACTTTATAAAAAAAAAGCTATTAGGGTTGTTTGGTTATTAGCTGGTTGGGTTGGCTGATTCAACCCAATCAGCTTATCTTGAATAAGCTCCTCTACAGGAGCGTTACAAGTAATCAACTGAAATTGTTTTTGTTTAATGTCAATTTTGCCCTCTTTATTACAATCTCATTTCTCTCATTTTCTCAAGATTCTTCTTCCCTCTTTCCTTGCATCTCTCACATCTACCAGATCACCGCCATGTCTACGGTTCAACAACATGGCCGATAAGCACCTCAAATATCAATAAGATGTAAACTTATTGACCATATAAAACTGAATCTAAATTTAATAGTTAAGTTGACAACAATAAAAGGATAATATTGAAAAAGACTTACAAATCATCAATAGATAGATATGCTCTCTTTTTTTACTTCTTATTATTTTTACTAGCGTAGGACTCGCCACCGGAGGCTGCTTGTGCCACCTTCTTCTCAGCCTTTTCTTAAAGAGCTTTCACGGCTCTACACAAAAAAATGCAAACCAAAAAAAACATATAAGAATAAAAGAAATCAACAAAAAGATTAGAAAAGGAGAGAAAAAAATTAAAGGTTGACCTTTCACGGCATTGTTCGGGAGTCAAACTATCATCTTTCCCCTTGCTTTCCTTGCCGCTTCTGTGAGCCTGAGCTCTCTTAAGATCGCGCTCTCTTTGGTTGCTGCGTGTGACGGGGATTGGAGCCAAAGAAAAAAATTCACAAACTTCTCAACATAATTAAGAAAGAAAAATAGAAACAATAACGAAAAGATCAAACAAAGGAGAAATCAAAAGGATATGGGTCATTGTTGTCAGTGATGTCTGCGATGAGGAGGTTTGGAGAACAGATAACTTTTGATTTGAGGCCTACAACTATAAGAGGGAGTGTGAAAGCGAAACGGTGATAAGAAAAGTCAATGCTTTTGTACCTATTATTATAATTATTATGTTTGTTATACAATTATTAGTATTTATTTCCTTCATTTCGAAATTGATTTAACGTTGAATTTTGTTAAAAGATGCCTCCAAACATTATTTTTGTTATACATAAAGTCCATGTATGAGTATGACAAACATAAAAAATATTAAATATAGTTTATATCTATCCATCACTATATTTAGTTCATTGTTTTTATTATTTGTACACTTATGTTGACATTGTATATTTTAAGACATTATGAATTTGGTTAGCTTATTTTATTATATTATGATATCAAATTCAACAAAATAATAAGATATATAATATTTATATCCTTTTTTTTTAAATCATATCCTTATAAGTTATTTTATGCATAAATAACTAATATTAAACAACTAATTTTACCAAACATCTATAACAAACAGCTAATGTAATCCGTTGGTCAAATCAACTGATAGAATTAGCTATCAGCTAACAGCTAATGCAATAAGTTGTTTGCCAAATAGGACTTTTATCTCTTTCGTATAAAAAGATTCAAATTTATTAGAATTGGAATATCATTTTTAGAAACTCATTTTTATCTTTTAATTTATACAAAATAGACTATTGATATGCTTTTAAATATTTTTTTTCATTAGATCTAGAGTAATTTACTCTTGGATCAAGTTCAAATTTAGTCTGAAAGTTGTTAAGATATTGATTTATGTTATGAACGGTAGAGATCTTATTTAGCGGACTACAACTGCAAAATTCAACTCGTGAATAGTAACTTAATTTTAGGTGATTTCTTTCCTTTTTCTTCTTTGTTTATTGTTATTGCTTTTTTCTCCTTCTTTATAACTTATCTTGTGAAGATTATTTTATAAAACTCTTTTGGTAAAATTTGATGAACCAAAGGTCCCACAATTTTTACCTTTATTCTAAAGGAGTTTTCCCCATAAAAATATTATTGTCTTTTATATTAGTAATTTACGTAGCTATATTTATTTTTTCCAGCATATTATGATGATCACAACATTATTATTATGATGTAGGCTACTTGCTCCTTATTTATTCTAGTAAAGAAAATATGAATTGATTATTTTATTCTACTCTTATCTTGAGTCTTGCATATATTAGTAATTTTTTCTCATTAAAAGTCGCAATTTATGTATTGTTCTATGTCAACGAGAAAAATGACATATAACATTTACAATAAATTTAAAATTTTAAACATTTAATTAATATTTTTATATTTTAAGTATGATCATAAAATTTTATATTTTAAATATAATTTATCCTAAATTTACTGCAGAGAATATTTCCATTTAGGATTATGTGCTAAAATAAACTTATTTTAGGATCCTATAATTTAGAATCTCAAGATAAGAGGCCATTTTAAAATGGATGTTTTTCTAGCGTAAAATACTTTCCTGTAATTAGTTGAAATATACACGTATTTCAATCATTATTGTGTATGTTTCTCTTATTTTTATTATAGATATTTCTTTTCACCAAATAAATTTGGTAAAAAAAAAAGGAAAAGGGAAGATTTTATATAAAGAGTAACTTAAGGTAATAAGGCCTTGTATATCGATTTATCAATTTACTGGGTAATTTACTGCCTTGGGAATGTAGCAGTGTTAAATAATTAGTGGTAATGTTGGGGTCTCACAAAGTGCTAGCAAAAATTAATTTGAGCATGATAATATTTTAAAGGTTTTACCGATAATTCGGGTCCACATAGAGAATCTCACGACTTCACCCAAAAAAAATTGTTTAAAATTAATAAAATTGATTTTGAACTTATTTTAATTTAAAATACTTCCAATCAGTAACTTTTTAAAGAAGAAACACTAATCACATAAGATGATAAAGACTGTAGAAAATATAACAAAACAAATCCTTTTCACATGAAAAGTCATTATGATAAAATTCAATATCACATAATAATTCACTCGAGTTATTTGTTTAATTTTGTTTTGTGATTTTTAGTTTGTGTTTTTTTTTAAATAAACAAACCCTGCTTGATTATTAACGTTAATGTAGTTATATTTTTATTATAATAATTATATATTTATAAAACTTAAAGATAAATTATTTTTCATTAATTAAACTTATTTTAATCTCTTATATAGTATTTACTAATAAATTATCAATAAAAGTATTTTATTTTATTAAAATACATCATTTACAAATTAAAATTTATTTTAATTATTAAATCAATATTTATTCAGAATTTATATATTTTAAGATATTTTAGATTTAAGTATATTTATCAATAATTATTAAATTAAATTATTTATGTTTTATTAATGATAATTTTCAATTAATTAAATATAATATTAAATTAAATTATTTATAGTTCTTATTAATAATTAATATATTAAATAATAATATAATATATATTTAGTTGATAATAAATTAGATTATGAAAAAATAGAAAAAACCAAAAACACACCTTTTTTGCCTTTTAGTAAATTTCAAAAGCTGGAAAAAAAAGACTAAAACCAAAATTTTAGATAAATTTTTTGTCTAAATTTAAAAATAAAATAAAAAACATAAATATATCGTTACTAAAACAGAAGGCAGGAATCGGACAAAAAAAATGTCAAGTAACTGATTTTTTTAATAAAGGAATGAAATGATACAATACAACCCTTGAAAAGTCGTGAAAAAAGACCCAACCCAATTACCGACTTGAACGATGACACATTGAAGTTCATCATGCAGCCCATTAATGTACAACTCGGTTAAACTGAGTCCATACGGCACAAAAATTGCCTCGTTTAGTTGAAAAGTTAGATTAAATGAATCCAAAAGTAATTATATTTATAACAAGGAAAAAAATATGCATCTTCTTTATAATTTAAAACTTTTTAATCCTTAAGAATTTTGAAAACAGATATTCTAATTTTTTTTTTCAAAAAAAATCCTTTTATTATATTTCAAATAAAAATTAACTACAAAATACACATATCATACTTACACCAATCAAATAATGTTCATATGATGATTTAATTTAATTTTTTAACTCAAATTAAATTAATTAAATTAGACTCAAGTTAACAATTCATTATATGAATATCAAATAGCAATAATATGATAAATCTACTCATTTTTTAAGCTCAATGTGAACTAATTAAATTTGATTTTAATCATTATTTTATTATATTTTAAATTGTTAATTTAAATTAAGTTTAACTTGATCGTCTCAAGTTCAAAAAATGAGTGTAGTTATTACATTAATAATATTTGATTAATCTATATTTGAGATTCATATTGTATATGTTACATTATTAGTTTTTAAATGAAGTCTAGCAAATAGTGTTTTTTTGTAATTAAAAGCTAAAAGAAATTATTTTTAAATTTTTTTAAAAATTATAAGTTTGTCTAAGATTTCTTAAATTATATAAGACATCTATGTCTCTTATCCTTTATAATATTATGGTTATAATTTGAACTATTATTCGTAATTGATTATAGCCTTATTTGACAATCAACGGATTGCATTAGTTGTTAATTGATTCTATCAACTGTTAGCTAACAGTTGATTATAATAGTTGATTTGACTAGTGAATAATATTAGTTATTTATTAAAAATATTTGATAAATTTAATTATTTAAGAATAAAATGAATTAGGAGGATATAACTTTAAAAAAGAATTTATAAGGTCATGATTAGATATTTATTACAAAAATTAAGTTTTTAACTCTAATAAAAATCATACAATAAATTTTGTCACCATAGCTTATTTTTTATTTTGTAACCAAAAAAACTTATTTCGTTAGTAAAAAAATACTCCTAAATTTTATAACTAAAAAACTTACTTTATTATAAAAATTTTCATTTTGGATTACTGGTTTACTCTTATTCAGTTTAATTGCAAAAACAAATTTAAGTTGTTGATAATATATTTATTAACTTTAAACCTCCTTTATATCCTACTTTTATATGTATAATCCAAAGGAATCTGCATCATCTCTCTCCTGTTTTAATTGTAGCAGTATAGTTGGGCTATGTATAGGTAACAAATAGTCGAAATTTTATGACGAGAAAGAAGTATTAAGAAAAATCAGCTTATTGAAATTAAATAACTCAATTAATCAGGTCATTAAGTAAAGACATTCATTAACTTTTTAAAATGATTAAACAGTTGAGTTAACTTGTGTCAATCAGCTACAAAATACCTGTTTGCGAAACGAGCCCTATAATTATATCTGTAAAACTTGCAATTACTCCATTGTAGCCCTTATTGCAATTGTGACCCCAAATTGGAAAATAGAAATCTTGCATCATGAGCAGAAATGACGTATTGCACAGTAACACATTTTCTGTTTGGTGCAGTTGCACGTAAAAAAAAAAAAAAAAAAGAAGGAGAGCTTCTTTGCTTGCTTATAGTTGAAGCCAGCTTGCCTTTACGTGTCAGGTGTGCTTTTAACCAGGTCAAGTCTCGCTGCATGGTTGATGGATTTAAGAAGGCAATTAATAAGTAAAGAATAAAAAATTAGTGGTAGGTTATTAATTATTAATATAAGAGAAATAGTTTGATATATCAGTTTTGAAAAATCTTTCATATCTTCTATTTAATAGATGCATAAAATTTATTATTTAGTAATGACTCTTTTTTATAAATATTTTAATACTGACTAATTAAAATATAATTAATTAAAATAATATAATTAATTAAAATATAATAAATAAATTACATTATAATTAATCAAAATATAATTCA
>JANSVA010000216.1:31725645-31737273 GCA_025504915.1 Erythroxylum reticulatum
AATTAAAAATAACTAATTGAAATAATATAATATAATATAAGTAATTATATTGTAATTAATTTAATTACAACATAATTAATTAAAATATAATTCATTCCTTAATTAAAATATTGTAATTAAATAATTAACTACATTATAATTAATTATAATATAATATAAATAATTAAAATATAATTATTCAGCCAACCACCACCTAAATGTATATGTCACCAACCTGCAATTAGATAAAAGATCAATAGGCTTACGTTTAACTTTATTCATATGGCTCGAGCAGGGGATTGTGAAGGCCAGGTCAGACTAACGAAGGTTATTATTTTGTGTGTTGAGTTGTTGCCAATGGATATCTCATTCCTAAACATTTCTTCCATTTAAACCTTTAATTTAGATTATATAATTTCAAAGAATCAAATCTGTCAAATTATCCCAGTGGCCAAATTTCAGATTCTTAGAGCTAAACTGCAAGGACAAAGCGAATGGCATAACTTTGCTTTCAAGCAACAAAACCATTGATGCCCGCGAAAGGGAAAGCAACCAAGCCGTATCCGTGAAGTTAACCGATTCTTATTCGGGAATGCCGCTACTTCCCCTTTTGTCAAGATAGGAAAAAGACGCATACAACCAGCTTTATGCGGGGCGGTCTGTTTCCTTAACCTTAGTTTCCCAAACGCAAGATTTCGCGCAACAGTTTTCACACACTCCAACTAGAAACAACTTTTTGACCCTTCTTTTTACACAATCATACGTTCTGACACATGTAAACTTGACTGTAACTAGACCCCCTTAATTAGAAAAACTACCATGTGAACAGACTCCAGCAGCTGTAGCCACTAGCCAACCCAAAACAAGTTAAGAAAAGGAAAGGAATTAAAAGTCAATCCTACTACCCTTTTCAAAGGTGGAGTTTCTTCACTTTGCCTCCTAACCATTTTTCTTTAATCCTTCTGGCTTATTAACAGTGCAATCAATTTTGTTGGTGGATGGAAGCAGAGGGAATGAGTTTCATATCGTTATCAAACAAGTTGTCATCAATCTTGATGAGTTTGATATTTGAATACTTTGATTATAACTCTTTCATTAATTTGGCTCACAGTGAACAATCAACCCTTGAGACCATCATCTCTTGACCTTGAAAATTGCCTCACAGAACAAGCAACCACCTGTGCCCACTGCCTCAGCCTTGTCTTCACCGTCTGTGGGTTGTCACCTGTAAACCCATATCCAATTTTCCATGAAACAAATCATATTCAGCATAATTCATACAAAAAATCCATACCATAACACTTCCCTAAGACCCAAACATAAAAGAATATAGGCCAAAGGAAAGACCAAGATTTATTCTATAGGTAAATATCTAACCATTCATGTAATTTAAGAAGGAAAGGCGGAAAGAAAACTGTACCAGAACCAAAGATGGAGCGTGGCCGGTCGGAAGACATCGGCGATTCACATTCTGACGCCGTGTAGGAAGACGTTGACGTCGATGTTAAAGCCGGAGACTTGGAGATGGTATCGTTGTAGTTCTTGTGAACAGCATAGTAAAGTCCGAGGGCAGGAAAGGTATCAGATAAGCGTTGATTCATCTCCGGCGAGTCAAACCCGAAACCTAACTCAATACAGCCCTTAAGCTCATCAAGATCATCGTCAGTGACGCTCTTGCTTCTCTGTTTCGTGCTGTTCCCTTTTCTCCGGAGCCACACCTCCTCGCGGTAGATGTCCGGTGACCATGAGCGCTGCTTATAGAGAGGCGACGTCGGGGCCAGTGCATGGGATGGAGGGAAAAGGGATGGCTGCTCCTGGGGTGTCAGGGTAAGTGGGGGTCCGTGAGACATCTGCGCAGCACCCGACTGTGGGGTGTGCGACGGAGGTCCGAGGACCTCGCCGGAGTCGCTAGAGAGCTCTATGGCTGTTGTAAAATAGGCGCTATTTCTTTCTTTACTGAGAGGGCGAAGAGAATTGGGTTATAAAGTGGTGAGGTGGTGGTGCGACCAGAAACAAGCTAAGTTTTCATTGGTCCATGTAGTGATGAGCTGTAGCTTTCTTTTCTATTTCTTAGGAAGTTACAAATTGTGAATGCCGTTTTAAGTCTCCTAATCATATAACATATTACAATACTACTGCATTTATGTTATAAAAATTATGATACAAAATACCTCATATTATGTTGTCAAATTTACCATATAATCGAATTTAATCACATTACATGATTCCATTAAACTGTTAAGTATAAATAGTGAGTAGTTTCATTTTCTAAGTTAAATTTAATTTAATTAGATCGATCCAAATATATTCAAATGCCAACTCATACTAAGAAAAATAAATAAAAGACTAAACTTGTATTTTGTACTTCTACAAAAAAAGAAGTTACGTATAATTAATAATTATATCCGATGGTTATAAAACGGAGAGTCTTGAGTATTGCACAATTATATTAAACTTTGCCTATGGCTGTGGGAATTGAGTGGCAATGGAAAACACGCGAAACAGTCCAAGCTTTGAACAATTTTGGACATTATTGAAAGACTTTGAAGTTCTACGACTAGACATGGGTTGAAATATTTATAGATATTCACGTTATTACAGAACATTCCATTAAACTATTGGTTGGATTCGGCCCAAATGACATGACATGACATGACATGAGGCTCTTGGTTTCTTAAATATCACCGAAGATAGATATTAGATACAACTCATATAAGTTTCTTTATTAAGACAACTTAAAAAAATTTATATATTGCACAAGCGAATAGCTTTTTATTCCTTTGTAAAGATAAGGTCGATCCTAGTTAGGTGATGAACAGAGTTTTGATTTTTTTTTTTCCTTGCACCTTTGTACAAATTAAAAGAGAGACTCATCAAGTTGCATGAGTCATCTTTAATAAGTTGACTTGTGTGGTTGGCTACAAGTCACATTATGGTGTCGCTTTTAGGTTGAAGAAATGGGTCTGTTGCCCCACTTAGCCAACTTAGTAGGCACAATAATACACCACCACCCAAAGGGTTTTTGCTTACTTAGGTCACATTATCTTTCAATTATATTATAGAATGCCGTACTGGAGATGTACCCATTATATATTATATAGTAGATGGAAACTACTTAAAAAGCGTCTTGCAAGAGTTGGCGGCTGCTTTCGGTCAGCCAAATATCGTTGTTTACCCACAACTTGCTTGCTCAGAAGCTGCTGACGTGCTTGTCAAACTTAAGCAGATTTTATTAACTCTATTCAGAGGTTGCTTCGTGAGAACTGGCGGATCTGATCTAAAGCAACCCAATATATCCATCCCCTTTCTCCCGCCCTAAGCCGAAAACCAGTTCAAACAACAATTGTCCCAAGCAACATTTGAAGGATAGTTAAGGCGATTCGAGGAAACTCAATAAATTTTTTAATTAAATAATTGATTTTTATTTATAAATAGTTCTATAAAATTCTATATATTCTAAAATATTTAAATATATTTATTTAAGACTTATTAATTTGAAACTTTTTTATTTTCAAAATAATTTGATTTATTATATTAGTTTTAAAATTAATTTATATATGCTTTCTATATTTGTTTCGTTTTTTATTTTCGTAGTTTATTAAACCTTAAAATTGACTTTTTAAAAACTTTTTGTCGTAATATAATTTTATTATTAACTAATATTAAAATATAATTAAATAAAAAATCAAAACATAAATTAGAAAACATAAATTCAACTAAATATTATTTTTTAAGAATTTAAGCACAAATCAAAAGGGAACACAGGAAATAGAACCAAACATGCTTGAAATTTTGGGATGGATTTACATAAGTTCTTTATTAGTGGCCTTAGGTCACATAAACTCTTTAAAGACTAAGCATCCAAATTTCTTTAATTTCAGCAATTTCAACTTTTAAAATAGTCACTTAAATCGAATCTTAATTAAGTTATTGATTCGCTAAATGTTGTTGGTCTCTAAATGACATATAAGAGAAGATAAATTACATATATTCACTTTTTGCCTTATTTCTAAACTAATGAATGATTATGACAATTTTACATGAAAAGATTTTAAAACAAAAAGTGATAGCAAAAGAGGGTAGAGAAATAATCTTCAGTCTATGTTCGCTTCCTGACCTCTACTTACGATCTACTATCTTCTTTCAATAGATAAAGAGGAACTCTCTTTATAACATCTTTGTTACAGGTGAAGAGAAACCTTTATAATGTCTTGATTTATTAAGAGTGAAGAGTAATCCTCTACAAATTTTGTTCAAAGTCAAGAAGAATCTTCATGATGTATATCTTAAATAATTTTCTAAATTGCAGTAATTGCACATTTATATAACTCAAAAACTCCTTTCTTTACCCACACCAATAAACAAAGAGTGACTATATGTTAGACAATGCATACACTCATTAAATAATCTCCCTAACTTCTCAAGACTCTTAAAAACTCGTTCAAGATCCTTCTCTTCAAACAACTCAAAATAGTCACCAAAAAACAAAAACTATTCAGTACAATGATATGTAACATTAATATTTAGTGACTAATGTGGTCACGAATTCATTGTACATGTTATCAAAGACGCTAATTGATCATTCTGATATATTGGTGACCCGTCTATCTAAAATTCTAATATTAGTTTCTTAAATCCCTATATTAGTTGATCAACTTTCCTAAAACAAGTTTTTCTCATTTAAACTTCTTTCAAAGATCAAAACGCACTTCTTTAACAAAAACTATTTTAAAAAGTATTTTAATGCATCAAAAGACTTTTCTTTAAAACCTTCCAAAAGTTTCTTCTTAATTATGACAACGTATATGCAATGTGTCCTAATTACAAATGATTATATAATGATTGAACTTTTAATTCATTAAAACTACCAAAATGAGATCACAAGAAGGATTACAATAATTTATTAATATTGTTGTTTTTAATTCCTCCTTGTTTTCTCTTTATTTGGATTATTTAATAAAGCTCTCTTATGATATATATATATGCTTTGCTATGCTCATTTTCTTCATTCTTTGATTGCTCAAATAATTTATTTAGCTTTTTTACTCATTCTTCCCATTCATTGAACTTAATCTTTCATATATTAATTGATTCCATTATAACAGAGCTACTAGTATCATCAAAAGTAAATTCATCAATAACAATATATTTTGTTTGTTAAAACTTACATGTCTAACAATATCCTCTTATTTAATAATGACAAGATATTTATTGATATTAAAAAATAAATAGCATTGAGTAAGCTCCCTATATGTTAAAATTATATGTAATGCATGCTCTCCCTTAATTCATGCATCATTAATGATCCAAATTATGTATCACCATTCTATCCTCCTTTTATCAACATTAAAAAAGAAGTATAAAATATATAAAGTTATAAGCATCAAAGAGCAAAAAACTTCTTTCTCCCTTTTAAATATTTTATCATATAGCAAAGTTTCTATCAAGATATTTATAAAACTAAAGATAATAGAGCTAATTATGTATCATCTGGATACTTGTTACAATCAAAGTCTGAGCATATTTATTGGTCTCTATATGTTGTTTATTGTATAAATCTTATTTTAAAAGGATATTAGTGATATGGATTATATTTATAGTCTTCCTTCACGTGCATGTAAGCTCATAATTTTTGTATATAATCATATTTCTTTTTTCTTCTTAGTTAAGGAAGCAAGAAGATTGGATTGAGATCATGCATCCTACTGCTATTAGTTTTGTAATTATATTTGTTACTTTTTAAATTGTTTGTGAACATAAATAACTACTTCAAAATTTAATGGCAAATAAACATTTTTCAAGTCATAAGTTATCAAATAGTATAACAAGAAAAGAAACTTGTGCTATTATTCTAAATAATAAATTTTGGGATGCCTACTTAATCATTATGAAGATTATGACTCCAATTATAAGGTTGTTAAGGATTATTAGCTCAAATGAGAAACCATATTTAAATTATATATATGATGGTATATATAGAGATTGTAAAAAAATTATGAGTCGTTTTAAAAGGAAGGAGAAATTTTACAAACCTTATATAAATGTTCTTGAGTGACGATGGGATAAGCATCTCACTCAACTTAGTAGCTTATTTTCTTAATCTTTTTTGCTTATGTAGTGGAGATGCATGTATTAATGATGGTCTCTTTGATGTGAATGAATGCAAAGATACTTTCTCTATTAAAGAGCAATCACAGGCAATAAATGAAATTAAATTGTATCGTGAAAGTTTAGGGAGTTTTGTTAGATCATTTGAAAAAAGAGAACTTATGATGAAAAAAAGCACCTTGGTAAATTTCTTTTACTTTTATTTCATCACTTACTTATTAATATTATATATTTTTATTTCTCATAAATATTAATTTAAAAGTCAAACGAGTGGAGAGATATTTTGGTGAAAATGCTCTAATATTGATAAAACTCATTATTAGATTACTCAATTAAACAACTTCTTTATCAGGTTATGAACGTAATTGGAGCATTTTTGAATGTATTCATACAGAGAAACAAAATCGTTTAGAACATCAAAGACTCAATGACATTGTTTATGTTACTTATAATTTAAGAATGAAAAAGAAGTGCTTTATTGATTTGTTTTTACTTTTTGTTAATATTATTTTTTATTATTGACTTAGTAATTTCTTTATTATATATTCTGAGCATTTAGTAAGAAGAGAACACATGATTTAATTGATATTGATTTTATTGACCATACTGATTTGGATCGAAGAAAATAACCATCGCGTGATCTTGATTATAATGAACTTAAAAAGGCAATTTATAAAGAAAATGTATTTGTCACAATAAATGAATTAAGCACAGATACTGATCATCATTTCATATCTTATATTGATCATATTTAAATTAAATGTATAATATATTACAATTTTACAATTGATAAAAATTTCATACATAGCTAATTTGTAATTTATTTAAAAGCAGTAAAAGAAGTTGATGTAGATACTTTAGATGAAAGTGTAGTTTACAAGTCTTTATATAGTGTTGCAGAATTTGAAAATTTTTACGATGATAAGATACAACCTCCTACAAAAATACAATTTTGATTTTTATTATTATTTTAAGTTTTATGTTAGATTCAAATTTAGTTTTAATTATTGATTTGATTTATTATTAGTTCGTTATAAAATAGTAGACACTGGTGTATTCTTTTTATTCCAATAAAATAATTTATTTACTTATTCTTACAAATTTTATTTCTTGTTTACTATATACTGGTTTTATAGCAATTTAATACCTATTGAACCTTGAAACCTTAAACATTTCCTTTAACTGATTCGATGTTTAGTTTGGTTTTTAACATATTGATAATTGCTAACTTATATAAGATTATTATATGTCAAATATCATAAGCATTTTGACACATTAAATTTTTTTTAAAGAACGTTTCTATTAAATGAAGAAAAAATTGTGCATTGCCTTACTATTTAATGAAATGAGTCTAATGTCATTCATATTTAACTAACTATTTTTCACAATCTCCCATAAATCAAATCTTTGGCCATGGGAAAGACTTTTATCTTAGTTCTCTAAAACAAGTAATAATTTCTATTGAAAATAAAGCAATATTAATATCTTGAACCTCTTATCTGAAAAAATGAATCAAATAGTGCTATAGTAAACTTTGCTCAAAGTTTTCTAAAAATTTATATGCAATGAATAAGACTCGCTTTAATAGTTATTGTTAGTCTTAGGATGTTATACAAGAGAAGGGTGAATTGTGTATATTTACTTTTTAACTTATTTTGAACTAATGAATGATTATGATAAATTCATATGAAATAATTATAAAAAAATACAATAATAGTAAAAAGAGTGTTGGGGAAAGAGAGAAAATTGATTTATAGTGGTTCAGTCAAACAACCATTGACCTACCTCCACTCACCAAGCTCTAATTAAGGATTCAATATTTTCTTCCTTTTATGGCTGAAGAGGAACCTTCTACATAACATCTTCTTTGCTATAGGTGAAGAGAAACCCTTATAACGTCTTGATATTTT
This sequence comes from Erythroxylum reticulatum, assembly GCA_025504915.1. NCBI lineage: Eukaryota > Viridiplantae > Streptophyta > Magnoliopsida > Malpighiales > Erythroxylaceae > Erythroxylum > Erythroxylum reticulatum. The sequence goes on from JANSVA010000216.1 coordinate 31,733,643, forward strand.
ACAAATAAAGAGTAATCCTTTATAAATATTGTTCAAGATTAAAAGAACCTTTACCAGATACATCTCAAGAAAGTTCTCAAATAGTAATAATTACACAACTACATAACTCAAAATCTCCCTTTCTTGCTCATATTGATGAATTAATGTTAAAAATATATTATGTAAACTGTTCATNNNCTAAAATACTCTCGTTAGCCTTTGATAACTCTTAGAAACTCTCTTTTATATCTAATATCCTTTTCATAATTCATATGTGATCTATTTATACACAAAATAACCTAAAAGAGTATTAAAAATAAAAACTAATCATTGCAATAACTAGTCATAGTAATAATGGTTAACCAATTTGGTACATTAGTCTACTAATATAGTCATAATCTCATGATACATATTATAAATAGATATTGATTGATGACACTGTTGTACTGGTTGATTAGTCTATTCAAAATTGTAACTTTGTTCACCTAAATCTGTACATTAGTTATCTAAATTTTCTTTAAAATTTTTTAAACTTTTCAAGTTGATTCAAAGATGAAAACCCACTCTTTTGACAAAAACTTAATATATAAAACTTTCAAAATTTTCTTAAAAGTTATTACATTAAGACGGTTTTCTTTAAAATCTATTAAAATTTCTTTTGATTATGAAAAATTATATGCAATATGCCCTAGGTACAAATGGTCGCTCAATAATTAAGGTCCTATTTCATTGACCAAGATAAAGTTATTATAATTTTTAAAAAAAACTTTATGTTTGTAATTATCCCTTGTTCTTGGTTCTTCACTTGAATTTCCTTAAAGCTCTCTTAAGTTGCATACTTGCCTAGTTATGCTCTTTTTCTTCATCCTTTAATTTCCCAAATGATTCATTGGGCTTCTTTACACATTTTTGCCTTCTATTGAATATGATCTTTCACATACTGTCTGATTTCATTATAATGAATCTATCAATATCATCAAAAAAAGTAATTTGTCTTTTGTCATCAAAACTTGGGGTTAAGACTTCACTTAGTCCAACAGTCATCTCCTTTTTAAAGATGGCTAAATATTTGGTGATATCAGAGAACATAAATGGTATTAGGCATGCTCCATATATGTTAAATCAATATTTAATATATATATTTCCATTTAATTTATTTATCATTAATGATCCATATTCAATATCGCCATTCTCTTTCCCGTTAAAAAACATTAAAAATGGTATATGGTATATAGAATTAGGGTGAAAGACACGAACATGCCATATAGTTTAAATAACTTCAGAAAACCTTAATCTTTTAAATTCTTAAAAAAGTGTTTCCAATTTATACCTTTCCAAAAAATCTTTGACATGCCCAGTATAAATACCTTCTTTAACTTCTATTATAATAGACTAAATGTCTCCTATTATTAACTTTTATTAGTAAAACTAATGAAGAATCTTATGTAATAAACTACGGACATATAGACTAATCATTTTTGCCTAATATGTCATCCCAACCATATTATTAACCTGGTTTGGACCATAAGTAAACCTAACCCACCCAACCCAATTATAATAAACCTAATTTGTTTACAAATTTTAATTTGACAACCACCCAAAATTTTTTCCTAATTTTATCTGCGAATTCCTATTTAATAATTTGCAAGTTGTATTTCTCCATATTTTGAGTCTGATAAGATCCATTTTCGACTGACATGATTAATCTTCTAATAAGATCCACCTTTCAATGGCATCACTTTTTTGAGTTTGTAGGTTGCTGGACATTTAGGTTGTAGCTAGATGAGTTAGGTAGGTGGTGGGAGGTTGCAAGAATGTAATATTACGAAGCCAAATTTCAAAAACTAATCAAAGGTACGTATCTGTTGAGTTTTCCACTTGGGATTGATAGGCTACTCATTAATCTTTATTTTCTTTTACTTTTTCTTGCTAATATATATCAAGATATATCTTCTGAAAAATGAGACGTGAAAGTAAAGAGTAGTGAAATGGAATGAGTGAAAGTTCAGATAGTACATTACATAGTAAGTAGTAAGTGCAAAATTTATAAGCTTTATATTTTTATAAATATAAATGCTTATTTTACCACATTGTTGCAATAGAGAACATTTTTTAAGGATTATGGATATATGTGCAAGAATCTCAAACATAAACATGATTAACACTTAAATTTCTAATATCATCTTCTATAATTTTCCATACGAAAAATATATTACATTTTTATTGGTTTTGGATTATGTCTTTGAAAATGAAAAATTATCTCAGATCTGCAATCATTATGCATTTCATAAAAATATAACCATCCAACAAATAGTGCTACTTATAACCAAATTAGTTCATTAGGCCCCACTCTATTTTCACTTCCTCCTTCTAAAACTATAATTTAATTTTGGTACTTTAATCAGCTTAAATATAAACTATCTAGTACCTAGAAATGGATCATAATAACATCATTATAGTTTATAGGTTATTTTATTTTAGAAAAAAAGAAAGTGAGCATTAGTATAAAGTTAACCTTGATGAATTTATTGCATATTTAGTATCACATATTTCATTGTGATCAATTGATTGATCTCATGTATTTAAAATGTCCCATTAAGTAGAATCAAGGTTTTTGTGCCTTAAGTTATATTTATTGCATATCTTTGTGTCTTTTAGCTTCCTTTCTTCTTGAAACCATATCTTTTACTAGTTTGGTTATATGCCCCATTTAGGTCTTCACTCATTTTCAAACTTAGCATATATTTAAGCTTTTAATCCCTGGAATTCATTATCATAGTCTATCTTTATTCCTTTTTAATGTCAATAAAACTTGGAAATTTTTATTGTTAATTTTTGATTCATTTAATAGTCAATATATACTGGATGTTAATAATTTATATACAAAAACTACAATAGTATTACAAGATTAATTTTCCTTCTCTTTATTTGTTAAAATAAATAGAAATGCCATCCATTGGCAATTGTTTTTCTTCTCTACTAATTTTTTAAATCCAGGTATACATTATGATTGCTTTTCATTAGTCTTTTAGGTTTAATTATCATAATTTTAAAGTGTTAATGTATGTAAATGTTTCCCATACCTTAGAACTTAAGTAAATGTTTTTTTTTCCAAAAATGAGTATTCTCTAACTGTGTAAAACTTCCTATACCATTGAGATATTATGTTGGTTTTAGTTAAACACTTCACTATTTGTAATTGGTTTAAGTTTGAAGTTATCTTTTTAAAGATCGGTTGAAGTTTTAGTTAAACAATTCACTATCTTTTTTTTAATCTTTCTTATTTGATAGACTTTAAAACTAACTTTAAAACTAAGTATCAATTTTGGCATAGTGGGACCTTCAAATTTACCTTTACCATGCGCTATAAAGGAGGAGAAATGTACAAATTTTGGGGTAGAGCTAGATTATTTAACCATGATGTAGGCCATTTACACAATACTAGAATTTGTTTATAGAGAGGTTGCATATTTCAGTTATAATTTCCTCATCACTCTTTTGATAATGGCATTAGAGACCTATGAAGTGAGTCATATATCATCGATATGATCAAAGTAATTAAAAAGAATCATATGACATAACAAAAGATGCTTAAAAAAGGGTGAACACATTGATTATGAGGATGTAGAAAGTTAAAAGGCTTATTTTAAAG
>JANSVA010000216.1:31737373-31753521 GCA_025504915.1 Erythroxylum reticulatum
ACATAACAAAAGATGCTTAAAAAAGGGTGAACACATTGATTATGAGGATGTAGAAAGTTAAAAGGCTTATTTTAAAGTGGGAGAACAATCTACTTGTACTTCTACTTGTACTTCTGATGAAGTTTATACAATCATAAATAAAGTGATTAAGATAATCCAACATATGAGGGTGACAGAAAATCACGTAGTGAATTTGATTATTCTAGTTCATTTAATTATAAGAACATATTTGATAAGATGGTTAGTGAAAAGGCTATTAAAGAAGTTAATAGGTTTTTTTAATGGAGGTGAACAAGATGTTCTAATAAATAATATTGAATAACTATAGGTAGATTCATGATATGAAAATTCAAATGAGTTTAAGAGTATCGATAATCGTCCAAATAAATAAGAGAGAAGAAGGCCTAGGTTCTTAGAATTTATAGTGGCTACTAATATGATGAGCTCAATTGGTTTAAAGGTTGGGGTATTATTTGATTCAGTTAATGCATTTAGAAAAGATCTAGTCCAATACTTATTGAAAAGCATTTTGATTATTTATATATAAAGAATGAGAATTTTAGAATAACTGCTATTTGTAAAAGGTTATGGATGGAGATCCATACTTCTTCATCACAATATGGTTTTGTATTTTAAATCAATACATATCATTCTACTCATGAGCGTGGTTAAGAATACTATTAAAGAAAATGTGAGGCATTTTGGATTGCAAAGCAATACATCCTTAGAGATAACCATATATAGGATATTAATGGGTTTAAGGCGACATTTTTAAGAGATTTTAATCTTAAGACTATAGATAATAAGAAATATAATGCAAATAACTTTCCATTAAAGCTATTAATATGTGAAGAATGCAAGAAACTTAAGACATTAAGAAGCGATTAATTAGAAATATCAAAGTACAACCCAAGTAGTCTTTCTTATAAATAAGTATTTGGGAGGATTATTTGATTTCACGTACATTTGCTTGGATGCTTATAAAAAGGATTTCTTAGTTACTGGTAGACTTGTCATATGTATTAGTGGTCGTCACTTAAAGGGTATGTATGGAGGGCAATTACTATTGGTCTAGATGTGGATGATAATATACTTCCATTCTTGTGAGTTATAGTTAGAACTGAGAATCAAGTAATGTGAAGTTTCTTGAATGTGTATATGAAAACATTAGACACTACAAGGATTGTAATTAAGTTTTCATTTTTATTTACAAAAGGTAAATCTTTTTGTTCATCTTATCTTATGAAGGGTCATTATATTTTATCTTGTTAACTACATTTCTTTTATAAACATTGATTAAGTACATAAACAACTTTAATATGGTTTCTTTGTAACATGACTTTAATGTTGACATGGATGGTATCTAACATAGATATTATGTTATACATATTTATGTATACCTTCAAAGTAAATTTAACATTATTAAAACTGTAAAGGGTATAATGTGGAATGTAATAAGGATATGTACCTTTAATGATTTCAGTAGGTACATGGATGTTTCATTTTATTTCATATGAATTTAATTAATGACATGCTTACCATATCTATTGTATATGATTGTTTGAAGCATACTTATTTTGAGTTTTTAACTTAAACAGGTACATGAAACCATTGGATGCATACTTATAATGTTGGACTAAAAATGTGATATCTTATTGAACAATTATTGTGAAAGCTTCAATGTATATTTAAATGATGATAGGGATAAACCAATTATCATAATACTTGTTAGCCTTACAATGATAAATATATTTAATAAGGAAATAGAGGGGATGGAGAAGCATAATCAGTTTATTTCTCATAGGATTAAAAAAAAAATCTTAAAGTAGTATAAGCAGTTTGCCAATAATTGGATTCTATGCTATAGTCGTAGGAGCCTTCTGAAGTGGAGCACATGAATTTTAAAAAATGTGTTAATTTGGGCAAAAATACTTACATATTTATGAAATGTGATTTCAGTGGCATCCATCTCAATATGTTTTTGTTGCAATCAAACACAGTAGTGAAAATTTACAATATTATGTGGACTATATATACAACAATAAAAAAGCTTAACATGTTACATTTTTCAAATTCTTAGTGAAGACATGTAGTTAATACCTTGTGAAAACCATGATTCTCAAATCCATCCACCATAATATAAAATAAGATCAAAAAGGCTAAAAAATACAAGAAGTAATAAGGTAGGAGAGGGCAAGAAAACCCTTACACTTAGAAGGGACTTCAAATTTAATACAAAAAATGTAAACAATATGGTCAAAATCTAAAGACATGTTCCATGAGGATAGATACTAATGACCAACAAAGCCAAAGTAGCCAATTAGTATACGATCTAATTCAGATGCCAAAAAAGAAAAGAAGGAAGAACAAACTAATTAAGTTCCAAGATGCTTTTGTGTATAATACTAACTATTTTTATGACTAGTTGTTTTTGTATATGGTGTTTATTATGGCTATATATTTATATATAAAGGACTAACTATTATTATGGATGGCTATTTTTGCATATGATGCTTATTATGGCTAGCTAGTTATATATATGTTACTAAAATCATGACTGGTTAATGGGTTATCAGCTTTTTATACTTTTGCCAAAGATCGTGACTGATGTGATAAATGGTAACAAATAAATGTAGATGATTTTTTTGTAGAATTTTATCCTATTTTGCAAGGTATTAAATTTGATTAATTTTATAATACTTTTATTTTCTTTAACATAGTTGAGTGGTCATTAGGAGCTACTTCATTATGATGGATTGTATGCACAATTGACTAAAAGGCAAGTTGATGTTGTAACTTGATCTTATTACATATTGACATTTTCTTCTTTCTATTTCACCATTATTCATACGTTATGATGAAACATATTTTAGTTATAAAGATCTTAATTCTCAAGATATTGTATATAAGAAAACTAAGTCATTGGCTTTACAGCTTGAAATGATTTAGATTATAAAATGGAGAAGTGAATGCTGCAGTAGTTTTTTTCCTAGAAAAAGTAAAGAATGAAGCCATTAAAGGCAATCAAAGTGTACAAAAAATAATGCTGCAATAGTTTAACCTCCTAGAAACCCAAGTTATCAATAAAATATAGACTACACATTCCATATTAAGCTACAATAGTCCAAATTTTGAAGTTTGTATTGTTTAAGTTGTTATGACATCTAATCTGTTGAAGTATCTTGTTGTTGAATTGTTCCTAAGTCAGGCTTCTATCTTAAAAAAAATGAGAGTATTTCTTTCATCCCATATAGCTATGACAAGAAATGAGAGTATCAAACAAAAGCACCACTTGATTGTGATATTAGGATGTTTAATAATTATGCACTAGGCTTTTATAGCATTCCAATCATTTGGAGCATTATAGATGTAGCATTTTTGTAATAGTGATCTCTATATATATGTGACAAATTCATATTGAAAAACTCAATGGTTGTTTCTTTCCTTAACCTTTTTATAAGGTATACACTAGTTGAGAATGTTTAAGTACTTCACCAGCTTGTCAATTGTTGGTAGTTTGACCTTTATGGCCAACCATAGTGTAAAGGAGGCTAGAGGGTGTAGATGTTTAAACCATATAATTTTGGTTGAAGGGATCATGTTAAGATTGCCTTGAACAACCATTCTACAAGAATGACTAGTAAAAAAGCCATTCCGAGTGTGCTTTCAGATGATGCCATCCTCTTCATAAGTGAATCATGTTTGGATGATCTCTGAATAAAAAGAATTAGGAATAAAACTCTGCTTGAATATGTGTTTATTTGATAAGGTTTTAGTAATTTTCATATCCTATTGGATTAATGACTTGAGAAAGGCAACGTCTTCTAAGTTATCTAGGGGTCTAACTGAAAGCCAATTATTAAATTAAAAGCTTGTTGATCTACCATTTCTAATAATAAAGAGAAAGTCATTCTTGAACAAGTCCTTTCTTTTTAGAATAACTATTAAGGTTGATGTTGAAGATGGATTAATCTTCAAGCTCCAAATGCTCTTATTCTTGATGTATATATCATGAATCCATCTGCACCACAAAGCTTATTTGTCCTCCATGTTCTCTTAGATAGCATAAATGTATTTTCATCATTTTGAAAGGAATTATTCTAAGACCTCCTTTGGCTTTTGGTAAACATACCTCCTTCCATTACATTCTAGCTCTTCTGTAAGCCTCGTCATTTTCTATCCATAGGAAATTGTTGCAAATTCTATCAATGGATTTAATGATCTTAGCAGGAGAGGCTATATGAGCTACCCAAAAAATATTAATGGAGTTTAAAATATAAGTAATAAGTTGAGCTCTATAAGTAGTAGACAAAGTCCTTTGACCTAAATTAGAAATTTTGCTATTGATTTTGTCAATTAATATGATGAAGTCCCTTGATGAGATACTGGAGGTAGAGATAGGAAAGCTAAGATAGAGCATAGGAAGGAGCCGCAATTTAAAACCAATAATATCCCTCAAATATTATTCTTGACTCATAACACTTCTGGAAAGATAGAAACCTCTCTTTGTTCAGTTGATTTCTAACCCAGATAGCTTATTAAGAGTTTTCATCAGAGCATAAACAAAAGTGTGGTCAACTTTGGAAACGGAATTAGATTATTGTTTATGATTTGTAGTTTCCTACAACTTGAATGAATTTGAAATTTTTTATTCTCTCCACAAATCTTTTGAGAGTTTTGTTGAAGACTTCCATCACTAGAGCAAAGAGATAAGATCTCCCTGTTGAATTCTTTTACAACTCCTGATAGATTTGGATGGCTGAACATTGACAAGAATCCTAAAGAAAGGGGTGGTTATATATTTTGTAATCTATTAAATGAATATTTTTAGGAATTCCATAGCATGAAGAATGTTTTTGATAAAGTTCCTATCCACACTATCGTATGCTTTTTTAGATCAACCTTAATAAGACAATTCATATTACTTCTTTTCTTGGAATAAGATCTCACTAACTCTTTATAGTAGCAAAATGTTGTCACCAATGATCCTGCCAGGTTTGTAAGCCCCTTCTGTAGGATTAATATAGTTTTGAAGAACTTTCCTCTACCTGTGGGCCAAGATTTTGGGGATAATCTTATAAACAGGATGAAAATTAGTGAATTGATTATGCTTTCCACTCTTTAGAATGAGAGTCATAAAGGTCTATTGAGCTTAGAGAGTAGAAATCCCTTGATGAAAAACTCCAAGACAACATCAACGAAAAGATGCCTAGTAAGAATCCATAATTTGATGAAAAAATATAGGTTGAAGCTATTTGGACCTAGAGCCTTGTATGGATTCAAGGATTTCATGGTATCTTCAATATCTTGAGTGGTGACAATTTTACTTAGGAATTTAGCTTCCTGAGAAATAATTCATTTGTGCATAATTTTCTTAAGAAATTCACTGGATGAAGTTGCATTGGTAGGAGGGCTTAGAAAAGTTAAGAAGTAATCAAATGTCCCTTTTAATAGCTAATGTTGTGAATCTAATTTAGATTATCATACTCCACAGATACAATTTTGTTACTATTCTCCAAAACCTTGTGAAAGAAAGCAGTGTTCTTATCTCCACTTTTCAACCAGTTAATTTGAGACCTTTGCTTTATTAAGTAGCATTCATAGAGGAGTGCCTTTGAGAGATCCTGGGTAACTATTCTTTCCATTTCTTGGAGCTAAGAAGATAAAGGATCATTGTATAGCTTATGCTGAACTTTTTTAAGATCACTCTTACTAGCATTTAGGAAACAATGAGTATTTAGGAGATGATGTAGTTATAATTACACAATCAAAACCTATATAAAGTATTTGCTGAAGAAGTTATAACTACAAACTAATTTATCATAAGAACAATTCTAAATTCTTCTTCTTTTAACATATTAATGCCCCAGTGGTGAAAAATCATAACAATTTTTATGGTCATCCTTCTTATTCACTAGTATGTGGCATGTTAGGCCTTTATTTAACATCAATTGTATACATTTGAAGTCTAAAGAATGACATCTTACAAATATTTGTTTTAAACATCTAAGTTCAACTTACAACTTTTGAATGTAGACGCATACACAATATATATAATAAAATAATCCATTTTAAAGTCGACAAAGTATAGCTTAATTCACTAAAATTTTACCAAGAATATTTACGCAAAATTATGGTTCTTAATTAATATTTTTAATCCTACAAGTAAATTGTTAAGTAAAACCCAATAGGGACAAGAAAAATGGATCAACCAAAGATCAATAGCCTCTATAATAATACATGATCTTGCTAAATCTTTATTTTTCGATGATCTCTTGAAACTCATTTATTACATTTATACTTACTTTTATATAATTTTCATCATGTCAGACAAAGTATTCATTTTGTTTTCTTTTTAATAGCATGCATGCCGTATCATATATATATAACTCAGTTTAATTAAGAAAATTCATATTTAAAATTTATCATAAATTAAGCATATCCATATAATTGCCTTCCTAGGTTAAACTTGATTCAAGAAGTTCTCATAGTTTCCAATCAATTGTCACAACAATATATGTGGTCTTTTAGTCCTTATTTTTTCAATTGAAAATATAAGTGAACATAACAAGTAAAGATAAAAAATTAACAGTCATTTTCATAAATAGGTAGTTGTGATAAAACAAATTGTTCAACGTATATTTTTAGGGCTGCTTAACCAAAAAAATGATCATAATTATTATACACAGAGATATAAAACCTAAATGTTAAAATTTACAAGATAGAAGAATTTAGTTATATATGTTTTTATATTTATATCTTATTCATTACTACAAACTACTAGCTTTCACAAGCTTAAAAGTAAAAAGAATAATCAAATTCAATATTAAAAACTAACCTCAAGTACTTACTTCAATAGCAATCAACTTGTGCTTTAGTTACTGAGCATTGTCTATTATTAGCATAAGAAAAGGAATACACAATGATATAAGACAATTTGCAAATGATATGCATAAGCTCAAATGCTTAATACAACAAAGCAAATGGAGTAAGTGCTCTCTTACATCTTTATAAATAAGAGATTCAGTAATTTAATAGACAATTTGAGTCAGTTCTCTCTCACACCTTCATAAATATTGTTTTACCAAACCATCTTTAAGAAAAATCCTATTATTGATTTTTCTTGCACTGCATTGTACAAAGGTTTAACTACTTTAGTCACCATATGCACATTTTCTTTTATATCATATACAAATATGTGTTTTTAATAACTAAAATTACCTTTTTTTGGTTTCATTCCATGCACAACTTGATCATATTTTTCTTTTTATTTTAATAGCTAATTCCTAAATATCATATTTCTAAGATACATCAATAACATATTAATAACTCAAAAAGTAAGATACAATAACAAAATATGAACAACTTAAGCAATAACACATTAATAACACACAAAATCAAATGAAACAATAAGATTAAAGAGTAAAGAAGACAGGCATGCACAGACTCAGAAAAACCAAAATGTTTATAATAAAACCCTACCATCTATCAACTCTATGCTTTTCAAAACTTAACATTAATAACTAGGTATCTATACCTTTGATTAGTTTTTGAGCTATGACTTCATGAGAATCCATTCCTATAACATCCCACTAGATGCCCAACTTAACCATCTATAACCCAAATGTCAAGCAACCCAGAAACTTAAAACATTGATGCCGTCAAAAGATGGAAGTTGTTAAAATACTATTCTTATCAATCAAAGATGGATCTCATCATACTCTAAATAATGAGAAATGGGGCTTGTGAATTTTTAAAGAGGAATTCAAAAATGAATTAGGGCAAATATTTAAGGTAGATATTGAGTTAACATTGATAGATAAATTAGGTTTAATCTATTATTGTGTCTAATTTCTTTTACTTTTAATTGCCTTCATATCTTGATTTTGGTTACAATCCTTGTGTTTTGATCCAAATGTGAGATTAATTGAGTGAAAATGGTGTGAATATTGCATGAATATTAATTAGGTTATTTTGTGAATTTTGCATTAAAATATCAAAGTCACGTAATTTTTTCATTAAATGTTATGCACAGTGGTGACTTGGTAAGTCACCACCATGCAAGGTCGTGATTTTATGTCACACTCAGTGACTCCCCATGCACAGGTTGTGCATGGAGATGTCATACCCCTGTGACTCCCCATGCACGGGTGTGCCCATGAGAAGTTTTAACTTTAATTCTAGCTTTAATACGTGGCAGCTCACGACATTAAGGCACACAACCCTAAACCTAAAGAGAGTCTAATAAAAAGAAAGAGAGGGTGGCGGTTGAGGAGAATCATCTTTTATTCATTGTTTTATTAGTTTACTCACACAGAGACACAGATATGGAGGCCCAGAGAGATCAAAAAGAAGAAGATAAACATAAGAGAGAAACAGAGAAAGAAAACAAAGTGAGTAAGGACTAAGAGCAAAACAACAGAGAGGTGGAAGCTTGGGAGAGGCCGAAAGCTAGAGCTGGAATTATTCAACTTGACCAAACATTCATATGGGGAAGAAGCTAAAGCAGAAGGCGAGAGCCAAAGCTAGAAGATTGAGAGGGACTGTGAGATCTCCATAACTCTTCATTCAAATGATTTGTTTACCCCTATTCTATTTCTCATTTGTTTCTCTGTATCTTTTATTTTACTATATGCTATTAACTGACTTATACTTCTATAGTTTAGCCGACTATTATTTGTTTCTTTTGATAATCCATTCGGTATTCACTATTTTATTATTTCTTCAATACTTTTGTTGACAGTAACATGCGATTAAAGTGTTTAATAATGATTAATGTGGTGATATCCGTGATAGGCTGATCTCTTTTCTTAAGAATTAATGTAGCTATTTATTTGAATATGCATGATTGAGTTACGAATATATTATCATAGTTATTCTTGTAATTTCTGAACTGAATGGATGTAATAGAATGGCCAAACTTTGCATCATTTTAGAGTTGAATGAAGATTTGAGAGATGAAGTTTAATGTAAATCGAGAAACTATGAACACTTAGGTTAAGAACTAGAAATATATTAACTTAAGTAGTAATTGGTAGTTGGGTATTCATTATTAATTTAGATAATAACTTGTTGAATACGAAAGTTAGACTAGTTCATTATTTGAATCAATTTAGAACCTAACTATTAATTTTAGTAAGACAACAATCCAATCATTTTTCCTTAATCATGCATAGGACATTAAATTAGTAAAATTAATTATCAAGAGTTTTTCCACTTCGATTAATCTATTTGTCTTTGCTCCCAATTAATTCATTCTACTTTTCAATTTAATTTTGTAATTTTCCTTAAAAGATTTCACTCAACAATCGAGATAGAATGTTTAGGAATGTATTGTTTTATTTTTATTTTTAATTCAAACTTAATTTAAGTTGACCAATGTAAACTTCGTGGGAGACGACCCTAAGTTATTAGCTACAACTATCTCGTATACTTGTGAGTAGGATAGCCTAGGTCTTTTTAGAACTTTTTGAGCATAACATCTATCTTGTGTTAAGTTAGTTAAGTTTGATGGGTTAGGTTTATTATTAGTTCAGGCTGAGTTAATAATATGGGTAAAATATCCTATTAGTAAAAAATTATTGGTAAATATGTCCATACTTTTCCATATAGGATTTACATTAGTTTTTTTTAGTAGAAGTCAACAATATAGGTTTTGTTAAAAAAATATTACAAGGATTTTTAAATAATTTTAAAGATTAAAGGAATATTTTCAAAATAACTTAAATCATTGGAGAGGTTTTTATCTTTTCTTCTATAAGGTTATAAGCACAAGAAAAAGAAACGATAACTTTTCTCTCCCCTTATTCAAAAGTTTTATCATGTGAGCAAAGTTCTCATCAAGATATTTATAAAACCGAAGAGCAATTCTTATAATACACATATGCCAATTCTAGACATCCTTTTTTTTTTTTCTTTCTTTAGGTACATGTAATAATGCTCTCTTCCCTTACATATGCAATTGTAGCCAGTACTCTCAAATACTGCCAATATGAGTGAAAGTAGTTATCTCATTTCATTTATCATCATTATCCTTTTCTTCCTCACTTAATTTAACTATTGATCTCTTAATACCACCTAGTTTATGCATTGAAACAATACAGTTATATGTAAATTTTTATTTGGTACAATCTTATATATTTTGTTTCTTACCAAATCCAACCTAATTTAAATATTACTTTAATAAGACATAAAATCTTTTCAAATCTTGAAATCCATTAAAAATGTGTTTTCAGATAAGGTAGCCTATCACGAACATAGTTTGAGTCACATTTACATTGTTTCTTTTCATAATAGAATATGCGTATAAACACGCCTATATTACAAGTTGTGTTCTTCACTTTATCTATTTATATGTGAATACGAATATTGACACACCTGTTTTTTAGGTCATGTACTTTGCTGCATCTATCCTTACATGAACATGGTACTAACATGCTTGTATTTTAGATTATATCCTTCTTAAAAAAATCCTTCACCATTTCAACATCCACGTTTTCACCTTTAATTTAGAGAATATGTCATCATGCACAATTGTGAACTTTTAAGAAATATTTGTATTTTTTTAAGTTCTATATAAGTGCTTGTTAATATATATAAGTCATATGTAATAGTCATTACATCGTGTTATGTATAAACAATACCAAACTACTAAAAAGTGAACAACTCATAACTAAGCTTAACAACTATACTCATAAATGTTTGTAAAAGGCTTAATCATGTGATGCATCTTATGACCTGTTTGCTCTCTAGAGTATGATTCATAGTTCATAAAACCCAAATTACTAATAATTGTGAAGGTGACATAACAACTTTACCTATTGTAATAACACCTAAAATTAGACTTGGTACTGGGTTGACCCAATTTGGGTTTGTCTAGGCTCGAGCTCAATTTGAAATTTTATTTTTGGGTTTAGTTTCGATCCAATATCTGATCAAAATTGAGGACTTGGGTGACCTAAAGCTCAATTGGGTTCACACCAAGACCAATTATTTTTTATTTAAAGTTTAAAATGATGACGCATTATCGAGCAGAGCTTACGCTTGAGCTACTTGACTTGGTTTTGCCTAATGTTCAAAATTTTTATATAAAAATGATATTATTTTTATGTGAAAATTTTGAGTTTCAAGCTAGGTTAGATCAGGTTGGGTAGTTTGAGCTCGAGCTTAGCTCGAAGCCCTAAAATTAAAAGAAAATTGAGCCTAACCCAAAATCTGATCAACTAGGGTCAAACTCACTGGCTTTAAATCATACCAAGTTAGGCCACATAAAGCCTAGGATAAAATGTTATCCTCACTCCTAAAAGTTTTTAAACAATCCAAAACCCATTAAACTCAAGTTGAATTCATTAACTTCAAATCAGACCAGGTTGTGACAAATCTAGCTTGAGCTACAATTTCATCCCTACATAACATATAATGGAAAATCTATCTTCTAATGATTCTTTTTCTTACTGTTATTTAAATAAGATAATGCATATTGTAAAATTTCCTATAATCATTGTTTAAAAGTTTAAAATAATTTTTTATTTGTATAGATAAACTCTAAATACTGAACCAAAAAGTTTTGAAATGAGAGTTTATAAGAAGATATTTGATGTGTTACTATGTTGATTTTAAAAGTTAGAAAATATATGAAAATTAGAGTATTATGGGATACCTCAAAATTATACCTATTACAACTAATTATCACCTTATGTACATGAAAAAAGTGTAGGTGGAAGATAATAAAAGAATATGATTATTTGCGTTTTTGTTTTTGCATTATTTATCATGTCTTATACTAAATCAATTAGTCTATCTAATATTAATATTATTTATTTCATAAGTATTTTATTCAATAAAATGAATTAAATTATAGTAAAATATTAAATCTTTCGTATCATAATTTCTTAAATGTCACACTCTCCATTTATAAGGGTTAAAATTGGACCTTAACATTACATAACAAATCAAATTTAAAAAGAGTCATTCAAAGCAAATATATTGTTATCATTAATAAATTTCAAAAATAATTATCATTCTAGACATGATTTGTTCTAACTTGAATAGTTATATGTTTTTATTGTAGATGGAAATGGTAATAGGATGAGGTAGGATGGGCTCACCCTTGCCTCTGTTAGTTTCATCTATTTGTCTGTCTAAAATAATGTCATCGTAGTTTGATTTTCAAAACAAGTCGTTGGTCTTCAATTTTTTTAAATTTGTAAATCAAAATAACACCATTTTAAAAAGGAGTTCATGTCTTTCCTGATAGGTTTTGGAGCACTCTTTTAGACTTGAGTTTGATTTAAAATTCAGTTAATTCAAATTTAACTTATTGACTTTAAGATGAGCATAAATGTATATCGCCAAGCCAAATTGCAGACTTGTAAGTCCTCAAATTCTTATCTTAACTTCTATAACGGCATTGTTAAATTTTGGGAGATTTCGGTTGAATTAATGGCATTAGAATATATTTACACATTGCAGACGATACGAGTAAAGTGTAGCAAATCATTGGAATTTCCAACAATGTCAAACGTTAGATTTTATTTGATATTGAATCCGTAAAAAAGAAAAATTCCAAATGGGGAAATAGTTGATTAGGAGTCCTCATTGTTACTGCTGGTCCGCTGACGGTTCAATTAGATGGGAACAGGCCCAGATTGAGCTGTAAATGATTACAATGGTCAATTTTGGACTTGAAGTCGTCCAAGTTTGAATTTGTTTGTTAGTATTGGCATGTTTGAAATTTTAGTGATTATTTTAATGTCAAAGGACTAACTACTACATCAGTAATTGAATTGTTGCTACATAATAATCATAGTTTATGTTCTTACCCTAATAAATTTAATTTACAAGATACTTAAATGTAACTTCATATTCTTTAAATAAACTTCATTCTTATTCAGTAACACTTGAGCATCAAAAGTTTATACTTCACCATCCTGGCTTCCAATCTAAAGCTTTAATTTCTCCAAAGCGGCATATGAGTTAGTAATCGCACTCCGGGGTCGAAAATGAAATTCCTCCTACTGGTTTCTCCCCAGTTAATTCGCTGTTGAGCGCTAAAGAGCACCGAAGAACGAAGATGACTCTCTCACAGACTGGTGTCTTCCTCGAACGTTTCCATATCCTTATGGACAACATCTGTACAATTAACAGATGAAAATGGTTGTGTACCATTTAAAGCAATTTGTCTGGTCTGTCATGAAGTTGACTACTTGTGTTGTCACAGACCGAACTTAACAAACTGAGCTCCGGGTCTGTACCTAGCTTTTCACTGGCAGTAGGGTACAGCGGCAGGTGGTTTTCAATATTGCTTTACATTACATGTGACTGATCTTCTGCGCTAAATCAGGTTCACCAACACCTCAAGTTAACAAAAGTTGCAGATAGAAAGTCGTCAACTCTTTTATCTGTGGACGTGTTTATGTCTCCTAAGACATAAGAAAGTCAAGTGATATAACGTGATTAGTTGTATATTTGTCTGCGCCAATCATGGCTACTTTTTTAGTGGGACAATTTCATCTAAAGTTTGACTGGAAGAGGCTCACCTATCAGAATCTCAGCGTAACATGTCGACATGCGGTGGACTTGAGCCTTATAAAGTAGTTGTGCAGGATTTAGACTGTGCTTCCGGTTACAATATTACGGCAAAATAATTATTTGTAATTATCTTATTACAGCCTAGCTCACATTCTGTATTTTAAAATTTAATTATATCTATAAGTACATTTTTTATTATGATGACGGAATGTGATTTAAAGAGTGTTCATTTGATCATTCTTATCTCTCAACTCATGTTTTTTATGATAATAATATCTATGATTATTAATATTTGTATTCTTTATTGTGTTAGTAATTTAATATGTCAAAGAATCAAGTGATATATAAAAGATTGAATTTAATAAAAAAAGTATAGTAACTTAAAGAGTAATTGAATTTATTTGAACAATTAAAAGATGAACAAAATAATTAAAGTGAAGTACAAATATAATTTAACTACGTTTTCAAAAAAATTTAACTAAAAAATTAGAAATAAGAAAAAATCAATCACTTGATGATAATTTTATTTTTTATATAAATTTATCATAGTCATTTCAATAATTTAAAGGTACAATCATTATTGTTATCATATATAAATATTTTTATAGTTACGTTTAAAACTCATAAAAAATCCCTTTTATTTTGAAACAAAATTTTACATTAGTTTTTAATTAAATTTTATTAAAAATGGATATTTTGATACTTTTGAAAAAATGGTGTTAAAATTGATGTTTTTGAAATGTTTTTAAAAGTTCGTTTATGCAAGACTTCCATTAACCTAAGAATTTAGTTCAACTAGCCTAACATAAAAACAAATGTGATTTTGGTTGGATGACTGGGTAGGGGATTGGGGCCCTTTGATCCAGCATACTATTGGTGAAATCTCTTATATGCTTATTCAACTAAGAGCTCATAGTTTTGTTGATGATTGTGGTGACTGGAGGTAAGAGTGTTTTTAACAATGGCTCCCGCCTTCGGTGTGTATGACTATTGCAGATATTCCCCCAGGATGGCACTTAGCAGTGATAAAGTAAGCTAGAAAGCTTCTTCAGGTGGTGATTTTACCACTACTTTGGGCTATGAGATGACTGAAGGTTTTGGTCGTTGTGACAACTACAAATTTTGGAACTTTAATTGGAGATGGCCCGGTCTTCAACGGATTAGATCTTTCCTATGGTTGCTTGGCTGAGATCGATTACTCACTAATCAGCAGCAAGTTTTGCATCACCTATTTATTGATGGGGCGTGCAATTGTTATGATATGGATAAATCTTCCATACATGTGATTCGAGATTGTGGATGAGTACGAGATATTTGAATTGCCTTTTCCTCACATGTTATTGACAGGAATTTTTTCCAGCTAGATAGACATGCTTGGATGAAAAGCAATCTACAAGGTCATCACTAGATTTATGATTTTGATTGATCCATTATTTTTGGAACAACATGTTGGCTCATGTGGTTGTGGCGCAACAAAATTTTGTTTGATGATCAGTTTGTATGTTCAAGCCATGGTCTCGGCATCATCCGAGACTTTGTTGCTCAATTTTCTTTAGCTAGAGACGTGCAAAATCGTGCCTTGACTAAGACTGCTTTGCATTCTCATGGACATGGTGGGTGGTCTTTTTCACGTAACAGTTGGGTAAAGCTTAATACTGATGGCTCTTTTAAGAGATTTGGGCAATGAGCTGCTGCTGCTGGTGTTATAAGGGATGATACTGGTACTTGGCTAGGGGGCTTCGTCCACAATATTGGCTGTTGTTCTCCCTTTGAGCTAAAGTTGTGGGGTGTTTGCTGTGGTCTTCTCTTGGCCTGGAACTTAGAATATCGCTAAGTGGAATTAAACTCGGGCTCCTTAATTATCATCAATATACTATTAGACTCGACAGGGAGGAGCTCGACGAATTTCTTCTTGGCTCAAGCTAGTAAGTTACCATTGACTCAAGATTGGGTAGTGAAGTAGCGTCATGTCCCTGGCATAGGAAATCAATGTGCTGACTGGTTGACTAAAGCTACAAGTCTACATCAAATGGGTTTTACATACCTTCCAGTGGCCCCGTCTGGTTGACTCACCCTACTGCTTAGAGACATAACTGCTACTTCTGGCCAGCGGTCGTAGGTTGTAGCTATGGTGTTCATCTCCACTGTATTAAAAAAAAACAAAAGGTTAGAAAAATGAGTGCAGTCTGTTATATTAAGGAATAAACTAGCCGAAAGTATGTGGTTTTTTTTGTAATGATTAGTTAGTTTGCTGAACAAGTATTTGAGTTGATTTTAGGTATAAATAGGTTATATGTGAGTTGTGAAAATAATCTTTAGCACCGTATGAAGAGCTTGGAAAGCTTCGAGAGAGTTTCAAATAGCCTAACTGAAGGTATATGGATAACTAATCAAATGTTTATAAAAACTAGTTTATTTATTTATCCATCATTTGAGCTAATTTTAATTATAAATAGATTATATATGAGTTGTAAAACAATCTTTAACACTATAAGAGAAGTTTGGAAAGAGTTCGATTTTATTCATGTACGAGCTAGTATGATATGAATCTTTAATGCATTATGTAATTAAGCAAAGAACTCTTATATTTGAGTAACTAAAATTCAATTGAGGGAGTA
>JANSVA010000216.1:31774093-31784180 GCA_025504915.1 Erythroxylum reticulatum
GACACGTCAACATCATGTATCTCCCTTATGGCAAGTTCATTGCACGAAAATTCACTCAAAAATGGCTTCAGAATGTCCCAATTTCTTTTCCGATTGACTATCATGCAATCCTGAACATTGAAAATGAGACCCGAGACACTAGAACCTCATGCATCTCCCTCATACGAAGTCCGAAGCATGAAAATTTACTCGAAATCGAATTCAGAATACCTTAATTCCTTTTTCTAGAGTTAAACTTTAATTTATCACAAATGTAATAAATCTAGAAAATAGAAAAATGTTACTTTATAAATTTTTCGGACCCAGAAACTGACCCAAAACACCCCGAGGTAGCTTTACGAGAATTCTGGAATTTTTGGTTTGTTTTTTAAAATTACTGTAGTAGTGTCCATACGGCCGACATCATGTGTCATTGCCGACGTCGGTGCGCGTGGGCGCGAGCCGTGAGTGCATGGCACGCACGCGGTCAGACACACACCAACTGCATTCCCATGCCCAGTCGCACGTGCCGACACGTTCCCACCATCTGTCAAGCCACGTATCTGTCGCGTGGACGATCCGGATAGGCGCATGCGTTGCACGCGCCAGCCTTTCCATGTGGGTTGGTGCGCGAGCCGCGGGTCTCGCTTGTACTGCACGCGCGGCATGCGTCGCTCGCTGGCTGGAGAGATGTGGCCCGTCACACGCGCCCGACGCTGCTACAGGGAGTGGAGAGCGCCTGTACGGACGGCATGTGCATCGCACGCCCAATGGTTTTCCACTCCTCCGACGCTGGAGGTGATTTCTGGCATCCCGGGAGGTCATTTTTTGCTCCGTTAGGCCCGTTTTCAACTCGTTTTTTGTAGCTAACCTTATGTAAGCCATTTTTACGTAATTATATACGAAAAAAATGAAAAAGGAATCAAAAACAAAGGAAAACCAATTGAGATGAAAAATTGAAAAATCTTCGTTTCCGACAATCCGATCACGTAACCGCTCTGATACCACATGTTATACATAGGGAGAGCTTTACTACGTGTCTCAAATCTACGTGAAAGGATTAAAAATGAAGGTAATGCGGAATACCTGGATTTCGGTTCCATCTCTGATTCCAATGCCGATTTTGAGCACCAAACATCTCCTAATCTCCCGGGGCCTTTAGTGGAAAGTGCTCACTGACTCACGAGCTAGGTCTTTCTACAGTTTCCTCAAATCATGAGCTTCCCTAACAGGTCAGGAATCCTTATGCTCGTGAATGATTCCTTTATTAATTGCAGGAGACCTTAACCTTTATATAGCTTCCATATCGGGCTTCCCCATCACAAGACCGATATGAACCCGGTCCACACTAATCGGGACCTATTTTCTATCCGAATTTTGATCCATTAATCTAGATCATTTATTGGGTCACTTTATTATCTTTATTTGGATCAAATGACGTAACTTAATCGGTAATTTATTTAAAAACCAAAATTGCAATTAATGTTAGTTCAACTTTATGAGACATGGACAAAATTTTCCTTAAGGACAAAAATGTCTAACAGGAATAACCCACTAGACTTATATATCAGTCTTCATTCTTCTCTTTCTCCAACATGGGATAAAACTCCCACTCTTTATATTTCAACAGTTTGATTGTTTTGTGTGATAGATGAAATAAGATGTTGCCATTTGGAATATCTTGAGCTGTGAACTTACCAAAATGATCGCGGGATGGTGGTCATTAGTTGACATGAAGAGGATAGAGCCCAGGGAGAACTGTGCCTATTATGTCACTATACCTGTTACATATATAGTTTACTTGTACGTTGCATTATTGTAGGGTAGGCGTCTCTTTCTCGAATGCTTCAATATATAACGTTCTAATGTTCTTTGACATAAGAGCCTTTTTTTTTGTAGAAAGTTTGACATAAGAGCTGCTATAACTCATTTTCGAGGAGGCCTTAGATGTGTTTAGAATTGAAAATGTGCGAAGGTTCTAAGACCCAGCTTGCCTTGGTTGTACGATGCTAAAACGGAAGCAGTATTCTAATTAAAGAATTGAACTGTTTGACCTTATCAAGATCCATTCAAGTATAGTCGATGATGCACTACAAGAAATTCATCGATTAGCCATGGAAAATTTCGACAGAAAATGATAAAATTTTGTTGGTAATATAAATTATTGACAGAATAAACCGACGAACAAATCAATCGGTAATTCGGCCGTAGGTAAATTTACCGATGGATAAAAAAAACCGTCGGTAAATTTACCGACGAAAAATATATGTTTCGTCACAATATTTTTAGACGGAAAGAAAACTTATTGTTAGTAAATATCTAACAATTTATTGGCGGATGTTAAGTTTCTGTCTTTAAATGAGAACACACCTTAATGGAATTCACTATGCCTTTCAACTTCACTGCAATTGAAACTAAAGCCGCCAAATAGAAAGTACCTAACAATTATATATTTTCCTCAAAACCAATCAGGCAAAATGGTTCGTTGGAATATTGCATTAAGAATTATCTTCTATAGTCTTAATAGAGTTACAAGAAATATACAAGAAGCAAAATTCCAGATCAAAGACATACTTATAAACTAACGCAAAGATGAAAAAAGCTAAAAGAAAGATTGAGGACGTGTACTAACCAAGATTCAGTAGAGTATTCAGAGAGCTTCCCTTTATTGGATCTTATGGGCTTTCTTCAACAATCGTCGTTTCTTCTTTAGCAACAAAAAGAATTCAACACACAAATCAATGCTATATATAACAATCAAAAACCCATCAAGAAAGAGTAGTAAAGAAACTGGAGAAAAAAAAAGTATGAAAAAAACAAATTTTAATTCTAGAGGAATCGCTAGATGGGAGAGGAAGTCATCGGAGGAGGAAGAAAACCAAAGAGCGCTGAAGAAGAAACGAAGTAGATGAACTACAGGGGGGGAGGGGCTTTCGGGTGATTTAAACGTGATTTATCGACAGAATTTTTCATCGAAAATTTTAAAATTTATTATATCACCTTTAATTTTCGCATTATTTACCGATGATAATGATTTTATTGGAATACTTCCCTCCATATTTAGCGACAGATATTAATTTTCTGTTGCTAATTTTAGTGTAATTACCGATAAAAACTTTTACTGTCCTTAAAGTCCATTGCTAATTTTGTCGAGATTGTTTTTCTCCATATTTAGCAATGGAGATTAGAGCCGTCGCTAAACAATTTTTTTCGATCAATTTTAGTAACACTAATTTGCAACGGTTTATTTTCTGTCGGTAATTCCTACATTTCTTTAACCATAAGATAACGCCAGTTTGAGCGTCCATTATCGTATGGTCTAAAGCCCGCAGAATAAGCAGAAGAGAATTTCATTTTCTTCCTTCTTTTCTACACAAATACAGCTTTCCATTCGATTTAGCATATGGTCCCGGCTCTCCGCCTCGGCGGTGGAACTAAAATGACAACTTAGGTCCAACTTTAGTTATCAAATGATTAGTCTGACACGACCATCTTTGATGTGTACTTACAAGTGGTTAAATTTTAAACAGACACGTAGCCGGTAGAAATAGTAAGAATTATGAAATGTGCTTCACATGGATATCATTACTTTCTAGCCCTTTCCTAAGCAATCTGTATACCTTATTATGTTCAATGTTAAGAAAGCTTGATAATACATTTTCCAGATTGCAATCACCTTCGTAACGAAGAGTTGATTTTACATGTTTTATGTTGTATAATATTCTGGACTTCGTTTCCTGAGCTGTAAAAAATTGCGGCAGACTCAAACGTCCCTTTGCTGCTCCAAGTAAATGCTGTACGAAATTCCTATGTACTTCCAAAATTATGAACTTGCAGAAATTTTCATACCGCTTCAAGCATTTCACCAACTTTTTCTTTCTTCTCCACAAATTCGGGAGGAGATCTTAGTACTTTAACAAGAAAAGATCCCTGCGCATGATAGGTTTAATAGTTTGTTATTGTAGCACTGACACTAGAAACAACTGAGAGCATTTTACTAGCGAAGTATCCGTGGAACATGTATGGTGGTGTTATGCATTAGATCGTTTTAATACATTTCGGAAGGAATGCAAGAGAAAGATGCACCCAAATCACATGATGCAAGGATTGTTTTATCACCTTATCAGAACCAAACTCGATCACATCTGATGGATGAAATCGGGAAGGAAAGTTGGGTGGCAGCCTGTGTCGCCTTCCCTCATTACTGCCGATGCCAGGAAATTGTTAATATTAGACGGTGAAATATCATTTCATAATTTGTGATGGAGATGTACTCTGCTCAAGTACTTACTCTGTTATAAAGGTACCGTGTTCGCTCCGTAAATCAGTAAGGTAAAATGAACCGTCTTTATAACTGATTTGAGCATGAGTTCTGGAAACCTGATCTTGACAAAAAGAAGTCTTACCATGATGATTCTCACTATAATCTAAGAACACATTCCACCGCAATTAAAGAGGGTGAAATATGAGACTAGTTCCTAAATTAAATTACCTTAGGTGAAGGTACTACGATTGACAATCCTTGAGGATCCTCATGTGGTACACTCCTTCAATTAAAGAACACATTAGAACAAGTATGATAAGGAGGTATTAGGAGGACAACTTAGTTCAATAACCGTCACTGTTTCTCCTAAAGTATGATCAAAATCGGGGTCATACCCAATTATGCAGGTTTTGTTCTCATCCCTACTCAAATGTATGCGTGAAGCATCAGCCTCGTCTCTAGATCTTAATAAAAACCACCTAACAAACAATGAAGCAGGTTAGAGAAAGGAAGGTGACTGGACTTGACCAACAATGTTAAATGTAGCGGAATGATATTCACAAGGAATTTAGTACATACTCTCCACTAAGAGCACGCTCTAGAGCATCATCATCTTCAAACCACGTCCTTAACTGGTCATTTGCCTAAAGAAATCATTAACAATTCATGTCAAAATCAGCAGGGTAAGGATTCTAAAGAACACCTAAATTACACTTGTTAAAATTCAGAAACCAGATTGAAAAGAATACCTTGTCTGAAAGTCTGCAACTTGGATATCTCCCTACCAGTTTTGAGCTACAATACAAGGAAACATTTGTTGATTTTAATAGCCTCAAGGATACTTCTCAATATGCCTGAAAAGAAAATTTTAATTGGATTCCACAGGTGTGCATGGGCAGACTTAGTCCCCACCCATCCATTGTTTTTGCTTCACTTCCTATCAACCACAACTAGCTTTCATGCCATAGATCATAATAACCCAGTAGATAAAGGACCAAGAGTTTGAAAGAGGAAGAATACTTATGCAGTGAAAACAGGGCAGTAGAGATCAAACCTATTACCACCTAGGACCCAACTGAGCATCAAGGGCATTGCTATGTCAATAAAAAATCTCCCACCGACTCTTCCTGGATGTGGTATCCGAAACTTTGTCAAGAACTGAGAAAGCAGGCCAAATAGCAATCAGAATTTAGCACCAAAATTATCTATTACACTTTTTTTTTTCTCGGTGAATATAATTTAACAAAAGTAATCAAGAAAGACACCTACAGATAATGGACCAAGTCCCACACCCAG
This sequence comes from Erythroxylum reticulatum, assembly GCA_025504915.1. Lineage (NCBI taxonomy): Eukaryota > Viridiplantae > Streptophyta > Magnoliopsida > Malpighiales > Erythroxylaceae > Erythroxylum > Erythroxylum reticulatum. Next base: position 31,779,633 of record JANSVA010000216.1, read on the forward strand.
ATAAGCCTTATAAGTAGAAGCCATTATTGCAGCCATTCTTGCCATGCCATGGATAGCAGCAACACGAAGCCTTCTAGCTCTTTCATAGCTATGCAAAATAAAATGGATAAATGAGTCAATTAAGATAGAGGAATTTCCCAAATTTGAGAGGCATTTCCCAAATTTTACGCATAAAACCATAGAAAGTGTGAATTGCTTGCATTCAAATATTGCGTATAAATTCTTTGCAGTTGTACATCTAATGGCTAAAGAACATGGTTTTCATAGATGGCATATTTGATGAAAGGAGACATTTATGGTAATACTCCACAGACTTTTCCTCCAATCATAGACATGACACTGAACATTTCGCTTTAGCATTAGAGTTTTCTCCAATGTCAATTTGTCTCAAAAGGGATCGCATTAAGCAAATGATTTCACAGGTCTTTTGGCCTTATAGGCGATTTCCCCGCTTGATCTCAACAAAAAGCACAACTATGGGAATGTCCAAAAACTTCATTAAGCCCAGTTTCTTTTCCTAATAGCTCCTGAATTCTGAAAGAGATGCATGGTCATTACCTCTTTAATGAAGAAACAACATCAATGGGAGTTCCTGATTTGATACTTTGTTCCCATGCTTTGTCAAGCTCCAGTGCAAGTTGATAACTATCCTGTAACAATTAAACAAATGGTTCATCAGGTTTTAATTAAATCTTCTGGATCTCTAGACACCCTTCATGTTTTTACAGGAAATAGTTCTTCTAAGAATCTCCATCCATTTCATTGCAAACTCTGACACCTTTAAAACTAATAACAAATAGTTCTTAACTCCATTGAAATTCTAATGTCATAGAAGAGTATGCTTCAATTTATGTACCTCAATGGCCATACAACCCCCTTGACCCATGTTAGGTTGCATGGCATGGATAGAATCCCCAAGCAAGGTCACACGACCCTTTCCCCATGTTAAGGTAGGTGTTCGGTCATATATATCACGTCGAATTATGACATCTTCATCAGTTGCATTTATCAAATCCATCACATTGTCACACCATCCTTCAAATATTTTCAGTAGCCTTTCCTTCTTTCCTGCATAGTAAGTCAAGAATTTGTGACATCATAAACCAAGCCATTGCCACTATAAATCATCTCCCTCTAAAAGATGTGGAGTTTGCTTATGGCCAATCTTGACTTCAACTCTTGTACATCTAGATCTTCAAATCCCGCAAGATTTATGGAAAAAAAAAACGTATAAAATACATCCAAATGCAGCAATCTCATGTACTATGTTTTATGGGTGAAAGACTTCTTGTTTGATTGTTTGTAATAACAAATACAAAACTGATTCATATGGGAGTAATTATTGCACAAACTACTTGGAACAATTATATTCTTGTTTTAAGTTCCAAATTTTAGTAGAAAACACAAAATTTAGGATGTGGATAGATCCTTTCCTAGACCATAATGTTCTTTAATAAAAGAACATTCAAGGGAAAGTTTTGAGTATTTACCAGAGGGGCCATCTGTGCCACCAGGCGGTTCCTTGTGAAAAGCATACCACTGCATCTTTCCAGCACCCACATCTGATGAGACGAAGTATTGTTTGTGACCCAAAAACACTCGATACCTGAATCAGAGAAGTTTCAAAGTAATACGCTCTTGATGTTAATTACTCAAACAACATGAAGAAATCAAACAAATTGAATAAGAGTTTTCATCAAAAGAAACCTTCAAAGACATGAAATGATACATACCCTACAGTCTCAATATCTACGGGCACAAAATCTGCTATGCCGGTATAACAAGTATAATCAGAGTAAACAGCTTCCTTAGACCCAAACAACTTCTTTCTCACCTACAAATTTATTTGACAAGATTATATTATTGGAGTTTATCAGTAAAGGAACAGAGACTGACATAAGTGGAAGAACATTGCAATATATGTTTTATATGTGTTGACAAACTAATTGATATCATTCAATGACTAAATAAGTGGCGATGGTAACCTTAGACCATATTCCGTCAGCACCAACAAGGAGATCACCTGTATACCTTTGTCCATTCTCAAGTGTCACAGTAACCTGATACATAGATTGCAAAAGTATCAGAGTTATAGATACAGAAAAGCTACTAGAATCTAACAAATTGATTATCAGAAAGTCAGATAAACACATAATAGAACTACCAATTGAATGCAATCCATGGGGGAAGAATATGTCCAGAACATGAACTCAAAACCTCAAAGTTACCTGATTCGCATCATCTTTGAAACTAACAACATTGCTTCCATTCAAAATAATATCTTCTCCAACTGCATCAGCTAATATTCGTTGCAAAGTCATTCTGCTAATAACTCTTGTGACTGGAAGCCCACGTTCCGCTGCAGGAGTGAAGGTATCAAACTTGACGTACCTGATACCAACTAGTATCATTTAAATCGACAGAAAACCAACACCCTCTTCAGAAAAGGTCGACAACCATAACAATTTTCTATTCTGAAAATCTTTTGTTGATATTGCAAAGTCCACTCCGTGTAATGAAAATAGTGGACACATCGAACTCTCCATTGTCATATTTAAACAATTGTAAAAAAGGAAATAGTCAACAATGAAGGGGAATTGGATTACATTAAAACAACAACAATTAACAAATTATACTAAAGTAATTCTTCAAGTGACGACTACAGCGTTTCACTAATAAAATTACACTCTCACCGCAAGTGTTTTGGCAAACCGAAAAACACCACAGAGTTTGCAGAAATAATGAAAAGCAAAGAAAAAATTGAAAATGAGACAAGTCGAGAGAAACATACCAAGTACCAGAAATCCCATCCACAAGTCCATTAATCCTATCACCAGTGATACATCCAGCTTTCATAACTTCTTCAGCTACATCTAAATCAATAGCCTCCAAAGCAGCTAAAGCATTACTCTGTATCTGAATTGGCCCTCTGTATTGTCCCTCTCCTCTTATTGCACTCATGTCCTTCTCGAAAACCAACACCTCAAATCCTTTCCTCTTCGCAGCCAGTGCAAAAACCAGCCCTCCAATTCCACCTCCAGCGACAAGAATCTTTAGCTTCCTCTTCTCTGATGACTGTTTCCTATTTGGTTCACTCACAGTAGGTGCCTCTAACACCGCTGCTTTAACTTGCGTCCATTTCTTGCTTTGGTTACTTGTCTTGCTTTTTAGTTGGTAGCTAAGCTGAGAACAAGACGAGAACTCAACTGGGTGGCCGGTAAACGAAGGAATTGGGAAATGGTTTCTCGAGAAACACGATCTTGAAGGATTGATCAAATCGCAGAACAATATAGAAGACGCCATTTCCAACCCACGTCCCAGTGACAACCACAAATCTCACTCCACAGCTCTATTTACTGGTTCAAATCAAAACGATACTGAAGTAAGTAACTCTTCAAAACCCAGAAGTGTTGAAGAACAAACAATTAAGGAAAGTGGGTGTGGTTGTTTCAGAACAGTAAAGCCGTAGGAACAGGAAGAAAAAGCCAGTGCTTTCGTAACTCACAATTCTGCATGGTGGGGAGGGTGAGAGAGATTATAAGCCAATCCGATTTCGAACGAGGAACACCAATCATGCAGATTCGGATGCCATGTGGCAGTTCCATTACAAAATATCTGGGACAGATGTTGGTTCCTCCTCGTGGTGGTCGTTTCTCGTTACTTTTTCTGTTCCTCCTAATTTCTGCCAAAAACCGTGTTGGTGTGTCACCAATTCCATAATACTATTTAATGTTGACCTCTCATTATCTCAACAATAATGTAAGATTTGCAGATTCTCTTCTCAATAGTTAATTAATACATGCATTTTTCGTGCTGGTGTACTTTTGAACATAACGAGTTAAGAGCATTAGATGATTTCCCTTGACATATTCTTTTTTGCCAAATATGGTGTCATGTGTAACACTAACATTTACAAATATAAAATGTAATATCTTCTTTTTCATTTTTCTATTTTATCCCGTTTTGGGTCCCCATCCCCATCCCCATAGGCATAGCTAGCTTTAACTCAATAAATAATCTTTCTATTAATAGTTAATATTCTTGGAATGTTTTTCTATCACCATATATATGATAGATAATTCTAAGTTAAAATTTAAAAATCGAACCGACAAAAAGTTTTAAGAGTTAAAAACTTTGAATTGATAATAGACGATAATAAAATTGGATAAATATTAAATAAAATTAAATAATTTGAAATATGATTAAAAAAGATTGTCTTTATTTATCAAAGAATTTAAAGTGTAATTAAAAAATTAATTGATTTATTTTAATTTGTAAGAACTTATTAATTAATAAAAATTAACTAATTAATCAATAAATTGGTCAGTTTTTAACAACAAGAGGTATTAAAGTAAATAGAGTTATAACGTTAAAAAATGAACCAGAAAACTTATTATTATTACTATTATTATTATTATTATTATTATAAATGTTGTACATATTATTATTATTTTTTATTAATTTTATTATTAATTTTATTATAATAAATTAATTATATTATTATTATTATTAACTTATTATTATTAATTTATTATTATGATTATTATT
>JANSVA010000216.1:31793691-31809783 GCA_025504915.1 Erythroxylum reticulatum
GGTAATACTCTTCATCTTGTTTATGTTTTTATTATCCTTATACCATATCATATATGGATTGGCATGATGATTTGGATATGTTGCTTCTGCTAGAAAAATGATTTCTTAAAACTTTTGAAATCTACCGTTTCTTCAAATATAACATGCTTTCTTTTTTCTATCCAACACGATTGGTATGAAACGATATTCATAACGTTGGATGAAAAGAGTAAAGGAACTAATTTAATTAATTAATCAATCAAAGGATATAGAAAATGAACAAAACAAAGCACATACGCAACTTAAGAGAGCTTTAAAGAAATTTAGTGAATAACTATAATAAGAAGGAATTGACATTAAAAAATCTAAGTAAATCATTATAATTCTTTTGATAATGTTATCTTAAAATTTTTAATAAATTAAGGGTTCAATCATTACATGATCATTTGCACTTTGATCATATTACATATATATTGTTATAGTCAAGAGAAAATTTTGGAAAGGTTTTTAAGATAACCCTCTTGATATTAAAATACTTTTAGAGAACTTTTAAAATAGTTTAAGATCAAAATTTTGTTAACATAATGCATTTGATGTTTGAAAGAACTTGAAAAGCTTTGAAAAACTTGTTTTAAGATATTTGATCCTCCATTATGGTGATTTAAGCGACCAATGTTAAGGTTTTGGATAGATTGGTCAACCAATATAGTAGTGTAGTCAACTATTATCTTTTGATAATGTGTACTATAAGTTTATCAGTCTATCATCTAATATTCCAACATCGTTTACTAATACTTTTGTTACTGGTTATTATAATGGCTATATTTTATTTCTATTAATACTTAATATCACCAAAAGGAGGGACGAATTAGGTGTTTATAAAACTTAATGAAAATTTCTAACTAATCAATTTAATTTGACAACAATGAATATATATAAGGACATAAGAAATTGTTTAACATAAATAAATCAAAAAATTGAATAATATTTTAAAGAGAAAAGGGAATAAAGAATGCAAACCATTTTTCAAAGATTTAGCAAATAACCTTTGGCTATGTCCACTCTTAAAACTCTTCTTAATTGCACTATAATTCTTCTTCTAAAGTGAATAATAACTTTTATATAATCTTTTATCAATAATGAGGAACCCTTTTACAATCTTTCTTAACAATAAATAAGAACTTTATTACCACTTGAAATCTCCCAAGTACAATAATATAGTACTACAACTAAAGATTACAATTTAAAATATCTTATTTTATTACTTTGATAACTTCAAAGAGGCTCACTAATATAAATGTGAGACAAAGATAGAAGTATGTGTAAAAGACGCGCAAATGCTTCTTTATATAAGAACCAATGAGAAAGCATATAGTTATAGAATTTTAGAATCCTTACTAATTATTGGAGGTAAAAACTAGTTATTAATTATTGGAGGCAAAAACTAGTCGTTATAATCGTTAGTTGCAGAGCACTTGTCAAACAATGTAGCATATTAATCGATTATTGTGCATTGAATGTATATATTCACTATGTTTGAAACATTGGTTGACCACTCAAGTATATAGGTTGACCAATGTATCATTTAGAGGGATATTCATTAAACGCACGCCTACAATGATTTACCAATTTATCAAGAAATAACCATGTTATAAGTTTATCCTACCTTGGTCGACCAATGTGCATTCAATGCACAAAATTTATTAGCCACTACATATTAGTCAACCCCTTAACTATATTAGACGACTAATATATTCTTTGTAGCGACATTGGTTGATCACCTCAATAAACTCACATTTTGCATATTTAACTTATGTTAATCAACCGCTATACTATATTGGTCAACCAATCCCCTTAAAAACATGATTTTAATGAAATAAAATATTCAAACTTTATTTCTCTAATGAAATTATAATTTAAAAAAATTCCAAAATGTCCATAAAATAGTATTTTAAAGATCAAGATGTTTTTATTTTAAAACCAAAATATTTAATGCCTATTAATAAATGAAAAGACTCATATAATGAAGTAATGCAAAATATTTATGCTTGAATAAATCAGAATATAATTAACATTTAAAAATATATAATGTATTTCATGTTCCTTGATCTTCTTTTGTTTTTGAATTGATCTTCACTTTAACAAATGCAAATTTCAACTTATCTTTATCAGCTTCACAAATTATCTTATTAAGTTTACGACTACATCTTTTTCTTATATTACTTCTTATCAATAATTATGATTTTTTATCATTAAAAAATTGTTTAAAACTATTAGTTCCTAATGGCACCCAAAAAAGGGTGAATTGGTTGTTTACAAAATTCAACAACTTTTCTAACCAGTATACTCAATTAACAACATTAAATATAAATGAGTATGAGAAATTGCTTAATATAAATTAATCAAACAATTGAACAATAATTTAAAGAGGATATGAGGAGAGAATGCAAACCGATTTATAGTGGTTCGAAAAATAACCCTTACTTATATTGACTCCTAAGACTCTTCTTAGAATTCCACTATAATTATTCTTTCTCGGTAATGAGGAACCCTTTTTACAATCTTCTTCCAAGGTGAACAGGAAACTCAAAAATATTTGACTTATTCACTTGATAACTCCAAAATAACTCTCACACAAACATGATACAATGGTACTCAAATGATTGAAAAACTCTTTGAAATACGTGTGTACAACACCCAAAACCTTCTTGATACCAAAACCAATGAGAAAAAACCTATTTATAGTGTTTTAGGACTCAAAATAGTCATTAGAGCCAAGAACTAGCCATTATAGTGGGTATATTCGACATGCTGGTAAACCATTATACATTTATGGCATGAGATTTACCAGCCGATAGACACTAGTTGACTAGTAACATACCTAGTTGATCAGTATGATAGATTGTTCAATTAGTGCATTAACCAATAACCTATATCGGTCGACCAATATGACAAAATAGTTAATTAGTGCATTTACCAATGTTATATCAAACTCTCAATAAATTTAACAACTTTAATCTATATTGGTTGACCACAAACTTATATAGATCAACCAATCAACCCAAAAATATGATTATAAAAACTTTAAATGGTCAAAACTAAAATTTTAAAATCCAATTATGATTACAACACTTCCCAAAATGTTCCCTAAAGATTATTTCAATGATTAAGAGGCTCTTATATTAAAATTAAAAGCTTTAATGCCTCTTGATGAATGTAAAGACTCACGTAATAAACTAAGATGAAATAATTATGCATGGTGAACCTTTTGGATCATCAAATTAAAAAAATGAGATCAAAAATAATAAAAAATATATAACAACCTTGATGAGCCTTAATCTTTTTTGTTCTTGTTTTAATCTTAATTTTATCGATTGTAAACTTCAATTTCTCTTCATACCTTATCTTTTTGAGCTTATGACTTCATTTTGTTTTAATATTGATTTTCATAAAAACAATAAAGACATTAGTAGTAATTATATTTTTTATCATTAAAAATCAATTGGAACCTTCTTTGGTTTATCAATCTCCTGCTTTTTTATTGTGAAAAAACATTTGCGATATTAGAGCATAACAATAATAAAGTTAAGCACACAAAAAATATCAAGAAAGTGATTAACTCTCCCTTAATTTATGCATAAAACATAATTCAATACAATGAGCATAATTCAATATCAAGAACATAAAAGATATTCAAAGTCAAAGAAATATAATTTGGCAAGCATATTATATAAAGTGCAAAAAATACAAAAGCGACAAAACAATCATTGCCTTTAAATTCAATCACTCCTCTTGAATGTTATCACTTCCTATAAATCTAATATCTCTGAAATTTCTCCCCCCTTTTGGAATCATCAAAAATAAAAGCAACCAAAAAATCAATAAATTAACTGGAAAGCAAAAATGGGTAAATTTTAAAGATAACGGTCGACCACACTAAGATATTGGTTAACCAATTAATTATAAAGTTTAAGAAATCGTCTCTAAAACTCTAATTAAAATATCAAAACTTTAAAAAATGCTATTAAATCATATATCAACCAACTAAATATCAATGAAAGAATTTAATCATATAAAGTTCTTTAAAAAATTCCTATCAACCAAAACTAATTTTCCTCTAATTGAACAAGATATATAGAGTCTTTAAAAGTTAATAGAAATAATAATCCAATTGACGTAAATTCTAACTTAATCACCTTATTTTGCATATAGGCTCTAATTCTAAGTACTAGGGTTCAAACTTTAAAAACAACTTATTTGTAATTCAAATCTAAATAATCATCACAAAGGATTTATACTCAAATTGACACATAAACGTAACTAATCATATATTTCTAAATTATAAACTAATAATTACATCATATTGAACATTAGTTATGAGAGATTTCAATGAGTAGTTTTCTTAAATTCTTAGTCCATTATTGCATCTCATCCTTCTCACTTGGTTAACAATTTGAGAATTCTTAATGGTTAATTTTAAAAGATAAGTTCCTTATATCATACAATAACATCTTCAAAAATTTCTTAAAGGTAAGAAGGTTATATTCATTAAGATAAAATGTATAAACTCCTTAATAATACTACAATCTGTATTACATACCATAACCTTATAAATCAAGGTAATCAATATACTTTAAGAAACCAAAAAAGCTTGGTTCCTTTATTGTTTGGTCCCTTCCTCATTTCAACCCACACTTTTGAACGTTTGTTTAACACTCTTTGTTTAATAAAGCAAAATCCATCAATATATCCAAACTTACCATAAAATGACACACCATGTTATATAAATGATGATGATACATGTACGCATTTCTATTTGTGTATGCATAATGACGAAGCTTCCTTTAGACATTAAAGTTGTTGAATGTTCTCTTAAGGTAATGAACTATCCTATGATTATATGTGTGAGTAGCTTTGCGTGTTATCATATAAGTTATGCCTAACTTTATATCTAGGTTGTGAGCCATATATAAAAGCATGATGTTTGCTCTTTGGTTGAGCCCTAATAAATGTATCATATATATGTGTATGTTTGGATGTGGATGGTCTATGCTCATTTTTCATTCAAAGAAATCGTTCTTTACTATATAAATGTTTTCCTTTAATAAAAATAGTTTAATGTTGGAAAAACTTTCAAATTTATATCTAATTCCACGATTATTGTTGGAATTATTTTGAGCTCCTAACATATTTAGAAGTTTCTCACTTCCCTTTATAAATTTAGATAAGGAATCCTTGAGAGCATCAATTTCATTTTTCAATGTTTTATTCTCGTAGCTTAATACATCTAAGTCATAATTGTCATCAATAATCATATTTTTTGATGTTTTAATGCTATGAAATTCACTTATCATCTTTTCATTCTCACTCATGCATGCATCTAACTCTTTTTGAACTTCCTTGAGTTTAGAAGATAATATCTTCCTTGTATTACTCGTGATTTCTAAACTTTCTACTAATTCATCATATGTCACATAATCATCATTATCATTAAAAGAATTAGGGTTATATTTTACCTTATTATTGTTTATAGTAGTAAAGCATATATGAGCTATTTCTTCTTCTGAACGCTCACTTTTCGATTCACTTGTGCCATCCCAAGTTGATGCTTTAGTGCTTTCTTTTGTCCTTTTTGTCATTCTTATAATTTCTATCATACTTTTTATTATCTTTGAGTTAAGGACGGTGCGACTCTAGATGGTCGAGTTTTTTTATATTCAAAACAAATAATGTTAGAGGATTTATACTTTAAATCAATTTTGCTTCTTTCGAAAAACTTCTTCTTTAAGAAGTTATCAAGGTAATGTTTTCTTCTTCACTTCCACTAGTTGATCTATCTTCCTCCTCATTTGAATCTTCCTTTGAGGCTTTAAACGCTAAATTCTTTTTCTTTGGAAGAGATGTTTATTCTTGTGTCTCTTGGATCCTCATTTTGTATATGAGGAGAGATCCACTGAGTTCCTCCAATGGTAATGTTGTTAGATCCTTCGATTCCTCTATGACTATCACTTTAGCTCCTAAATCTTCAAAAGTGAATTAAACAACTGTCTTACCATTTCAACATTAGTATAGGTCTTTCTAAGACCTTTGAGAGCATCAACAATATCAATAAATCTAATACAAATGTTTGAGATGCTTTCATCATGTTTCATTTAGAACAATTCATGTTGGTACATTAGCATACTAACTTTACTTTTCTTCTCTTGAATTGTTCCTTCATGAGTGACTTCTAGAGTATGCCAAATTTTGTGAGCAATTTCATATATAGGGTCTTTATTCAATTTATTTCTTCTTTAATGCACATAAAGAATATGTATAGCCTTACTAATCAAGGAAACTAATCTCTTATCTTGAAGTTATCATTTATCCTTTAATTTAGGTAACCTTTTGTTGACTACAATTTTAGTAGGAAAAAGGGGACCATTAGAAACTATTTTCCATAAATCTATATTTTTGACCGTTAAGAAGAATCTCATCCTAGTTTTCCATTAAAGGTAGTCACTACCATAAAAGAAAGGTGGTCTACTAATGCTTTATCCCTCTTGACTGAATGATGATGATGCTGCCCCTAAATATTCTATCATGATCTTTGCTATAGGATTTTGTTAGAAATGCTAACCTAATAGACTTACTATGATACCATTTGTTATTCCCTAATGACAACCAAAAGGAGGGTGAATTAGGTGTTTACAAAATTTAATAATTTTTAACTAATATAATTAATTAACAATAATCAATATAAAAGAATATAAGAAAATTACTTAATATAAATTGATTAAACGATTAAAAAATTTAAAAATGATAAGGAGAATAGAATGCAAACTGATATATAGTGGTTCAACAAGTAACCCTTGTCTGCATCTACTCTCAAGACTCTTCTTGGAATTTTACTATAATTTTTCTTTTAAGGCAAATAATAACCTTTGTACAATCTTTCTCGGTAAAGAGGAACCCTTTTTACAATCTTCTTCTAAGGTGAAGAGAACTTCAATACTAATTGGATCACTAATAAGTACAATATTCAACATCCCAACAAAGCATTAAAACTAAAAAATATCTCACTTATTCACTTGATAACTCCAAAATGACTCGCTTACACAAATATGCACAATGATGCTCAAATGATTGAAAAAATCTTTGAAATATGTGTATACAACACCTAAAACCTTCTCAATACTAAAGCCAATGAAAGAAAACACATATTTATAGTGTTTTAAGACCCAAAATAATCATTAGAGCTAATAATTAGTCATTACAATGATTATATTTGATATGTTGGTCAACTGGTATGCATTTATATTATTAGATTAACTAATCGTTGGACACTGGTCGATTAGTAACCTATAATGGTTGACTAATATGACAAACTGGTTAATTAGTGCCTCAATTGGTTGACATTCTATTATAGCAAATTCTCAGTACTTCAAATTTAACAACTTTAACCTATATTGTTCAACTAATAGCCTATATATTTAACCAATTAACTCAAAAACATGATTTTAACAACTTTAAATGCTCAAAACCAATTTTTTCTAATCTAAATATGATTAGAACACTTCCCAAAATGTTCCTTAAGATTATTTAAAAGATCAAGAGGTTTTTATATTAAAATCAAAAGCTTCAATGACTCTTGATGAATGTAAAGACCTAAGCAATGAAGTGAGATGAAACAATTTTGCATAGTGAGCCTTTTAGATCATCAAATTAATAAATTAGGCTCACAAAAAATAATATAAAATGTGAAATGACCTTGATGAGTCTTGATTTTCTTTTCTTCTTGTTTGATCTTAATTTTGTTGGTTGCAACTTCTCTTTATCAACTTTATACCCTATCTTCTTGAATTTATTACTTTATTTTGTTCTAATATTATTTTTCATCAAAATAGTAAGTACATTAGTAGCAATTATATTTTGTTATCATCAAAATATCAATTGAATCCTCCCTTAGTTCAACAATCTCTCCTTTTTTAATGATGACATAATATTTACGATATTAGAGAGTAATAATAAATTAAACACATAAACAACTATCCATGTCAAGATAATGATTAACTCTACTTTAATTCATATGCAAAGCATAATTTAATATCAAGAAAAAAGATATTTAAATAGTTATCCATACGTATAAATAAAAGATATTTACTTAATTATAAAAATAACATATTAGAGTATGAGGAGTATAAAAATAACTCCCCCTAAAGGTTATCACTCCTCCTAAATCTAATATCACCAATCTTTCTCCCTCTTTTTATAATCACTAAAAATAAATCAATTATTCAAAAAGTAAAATATAAAGTGTCATGTATCAAGTTAACTTGATTAAAAAGTTAGAACAAATTTGATCAAGATTAAACTTGTTCAAGAAAGAGTTTTATTGAACATTTAAAATGTCAAAATAACTATTTAGTCAATTTTGATAGAAACATCCCTACTCGTGTCTAATTTTGGAAAATTCTTGCCTAAGTTAAAATTTCAATTAAATCAATAAGGGTAAATTTTGACAAAATTAGAGGCTAGAATTGTAAAAAAAAAATATAAAGATAATGGCAATATCTAGCCATGAATTCTAAAAGTGTGTATTATTTAGAATGTTCTAAAAACAAAAAGAAAAGATTTAACGAAGTGTTCAAAATGTCAAATTTGAACAAAATCAAATATATATCAATATAATTGAAATGGAAATAACCTTGACACTTTTCAGTTTAACTAAGGAGGAACAAATTTGAAAATATAACTCTAAATTATGACAAATCTTGAGAATCCCTTAAACTTTAAACATAAGAAGAACAAAGTTTCAATTTTATGCAATGTAACAAGATTCTTATAAAATGGGGAATGATGTTGTTGAAAGAAAATAGTGATTTGCCTAGGTTTTAAAAGATATAAACAATCAAGATAAAATAACTTTTTAAAAAAGTAGGAAAATAGCTTAAAAAGTGAAGATTGATATACCATATAGCTCAACTAGTCGACTGGTGTTTGTTTATTGTCCTAGTAGCCAAACAAGCTACAAACATATTAAAATCGAAATTTTCTTAGCTAACGAGATGTTAGTCTGTCACGACTCGGTATCACATCGGGCTCATGACAACCGCCGCACACTCGGGGTAAAGACACTCGCAGTATCCTTAATCTAATTATGTAAGGCTAATAAACTATCTTTTTTTTTGAAAAATTTGGGCAGCACAACGGTTGTATTTTAAAAATTCTAAAACGTGCAAACAATTTTAAACAAACTTCTATATTCACAACCAAGCACAACTTCAGGACTTTAAAGTCCACTCAAAGTAATCTCAACAACGATATCAAAAGATTCGTACATAAAGTTATTTATAAAGCACAAGGAAATCAAAAGTTATCTTACAAAATCCTAAAGCATATCTACATAAACACAGTTTATGAGCCACCAGACAATAAAAAGTACAAAATAAGAAACTACCCACGTGTGGTAATACCCCGAAAATGTCAATGACCACACGATCCACTCAAAGCTTCAAGCTCACTAAATTAACCTGCGTGGTTGGAAAGCGGAGGGGGTGAGTACGCTAGGTACTCAGTGAGCAGGAAAGGCATATATCACAAATAGAATTCGATTCATACCAAGACGGGGTAGATAACCTATGAAGTGAGTATATGTCACATAGAAAACACATAGGTCCAGCTTATGACTCAACGTATACTGGTTAGGAACCATATAGGCGCAGCCTATTAATCACCCATCCGGTGGATATAGGTTCCGATTCCAGTGTACAAATGTCCGGTGGATATAGGTTCCAGTTCCAGTATACAAATGCATAAAAACATCAGATGTATAAATCAAATCTCATCAGAAAACAATTATCAGAATAAGCCAAAACAATATTGTGTGACACCACTAATCGGCCAAATTAATGTGCACACCCATTGATTCTTGATGTTGGCTCGACTTTCATCCGTGGTGAGTCCGGAATATTGTCGACAAGAGCGTCATGACCCTAGGTGATGACCTCGTCAGTGTCCAGACCCTAGGTATGGAATCACCAACAAATCTTGTAAAAAAGTGTTGATAGGGCGACTTGACTTTAATATACTAGCGTTAAAGGTACAGGGGTTGCTTAATCAGTTGTGCCCAGCACACGATTGACCAATTTTTTCCTCACTAATCACAAAAATCATATACAACATTTAAGTATCAAAAATCAAGTAAGGCATCATACCTTTATTTATCGGTCCAACAGATAAAATGAAACCTTGTTGTGACTTTAAGCTAAAAGAGAAAACATACACGTAGCATATATGACTCATTTATGCATAAGTAAGTTTGAAAACATTATTTCATGTCATAAAAGTCATCTTTTGCACTATAAGTGCAAAGTTGTTAAAAAACATAGTTTCAGAAAATAAAACATTACTCTTTTACACTTCGAGTGCAGGTTTGTTAAAAATAATGTCATTTCTCAAAATATGAAATAAAAACATTAATTGCTCTCCAATAGCAAAGAGTTATTCAAAATAATGTTGTTTATTAAATACACAAATATACTAGCATCTACTGGAGATTAAATTCTAATATGTATTACCTAGGTCTAAACTTCACATACAAGCCATCATACATGTCTTAGAGTGATCTAATCTCATATGAGAAATATAGTTCCCCAACTCACCTCAAAGGAGGGTGTGCACTACTTTTCCTTTAAAAATTCTCGGTACGAACTCCTTGATTCCTAGCTCCCGAGCCTTTATACATAAAAGACATACAATCAAATTACTACTTTAACATAAATTTTATAATTATACACCATCATATAAGTGTATAAAACACAATATCATTCCCTTTGAGTTATAGGATTCAACACTTTAATTCCTCACATGGTTACTTCCTTAATATCCACATTAGTTTTTCTTTTGTATTTTCTAAGGCATTGAATGCCTTTAATCCAATACTTACTCATTTCAAAGAATAATTAAGCCCATCTTTATCCAAACACATTAGGTCATTACTCATCAATCTAAGCAATAATTCAAGTTTACTCTAAGTAAATATGAAAGCCTCTTTTCAATGCACAACATCAAAATCCTTAAATCCTAAGCCAAGTTCACTTAGGCGTTTTATCAAATACCTAATGTGTATGATTTTCAAGTTACATTTCCATGACTTTATCATAATAATTCATGCTCCTATCTTTTTATATAGTAAACACTCACATCCAATGACATATTCCACCTATCCATTCAAACTAACTCCTTTCATTTAAGCTACATTTATCAATTACACAACTCATTACATTAATCCACCTCTTCTCCATCATTTCAACCTAAACTTAACCAACACACATCTTGTTCATTCTTCATCATCAATTCACATCATACATGTATAATTAACACCATAGAATTCATTTTGACCATCAATTTCAAAATATATTCAAAAATTCACCAACTTTCACCTAAAGGGGACAATTTCGATTTTAACTTAAATAGCCCTCTCCATGTCACATTTCATTCCTCTCAACCATGTTTCATGCATATTCAAGCATGGAGAGAAACAGATCTTAATACCAAACTCAAAATCATAGTGTAGAGAGAGATGAGACAAAAGTTACCTATACTTTCCCTTAATGATATCTTCAAATCCTTTGAGAATTTCTCAAATATAAGGATAGATTTGAGTTCCTTGACCCCAAATTAGCTTTGAACACTTTGGTTTAGGTTGAAGAATTAAAAAGATGGGTGAAATATAGTGATGGTCGAAACTTCCTTCTATCTCTCCTCTCTTCTCCTTTCTTCTTCTTTCTTTTAATTAAAACAAAGTGTTTTAATGTCTAAATAAAAGGGGTTGCACGGCCACACCATGTAGAAGGGTTTAGAATTTGACTCTTCTTTGACCAAACATGGTGAAGTTACCAATTTGCCCTTAGTTATGTGAAATTACCATTATACTCTCCAACTTTTCCTAAATTTGCAATTAAGCCCAAAATTTAGGCATGTCCAAAACTTTTATTTTCATTTTGGTCCTAGGACTTTTGAAAATTATAATTAAGCCCCTTAAATTTATAAAATTACAAATTGTTCCTCCAAGAATTGAAAAATAAGTCCTTTAGCTTTTGACAATTTGCAAATAAGCCCTTATATACATCAACTTTTCCAATTAAGCTTTCTAAGTGTCCCATGAGTTTATAAATCATGTTAATCACCTCTAAGTCATTAGAACTCATTTAATTTAACCACTATGGTCATATCCATCCAATGGACTCGATTTTATCCACTTAAAAGCTCATATGTCGGAAATCTTCAAGATTCCGCATATCGATGAATTCTAAGTTCATGTAGGGGCTTATAACAATATAAATCATTAACATATACACCCAAATGACTTAAATACATCTTTGAACTCATATACAACCATATGTATATATCAATATACAGTAGCATCTCCAAATATAGTACAACACAAAAGGGCTTCGAAAGTTCGGCGTTAAATAGTCAACCATTCAAAGACATTGATTGACTAACGAACATAAATGATTGACCAAAGGAGCAATTAAACTCCTTACAAACTTACTGAAAGGATAAAAAACACATATTTTTAAGACCATTATGACCTAAGGACTTGCAAATCAATCCAAAAACTCAAATTAAAATATTAAAAACTTAATAATTCATAGAATTGTCAATAAAAAACAATCATAAGTTTTAAAAGAGACCTTAATCATACAAAATCATACCCAATTTTTTCCTAATATCATCATTTATTAGTCCAATAAAACTTTTGCCCTATTAAGCTAGTGTATTAACAAATTTTAATTGACTAAATGGTGATGTCCATACTATACTCTTAAAAAATTATTTAATCCTTTATTTATAGTGAAAAATATTCATAATAAGGATTTATACTCAAAATGATAAAGGAAAGCAGAATGTGAAAAATTTCTAAAACATGAACTAATACTTATCCTTTGTTGAGCATTCCAATATATTAAAAGCTTCCCATCCGTCATATCTTCCTCATTTGATCCAATAGTTTGCTTTTAGTAGGTGATTTTATGATCATTCTTATTTTCTTCTAATACCTATATCACTATCTTCAAGAAGTTTTCTTGGATATAAAAAGATTAGAGTCATCAAGATAAAAAGCATAATCTCTTCAAAAAATAATGTTAAATTCAATAACTACTCTCTCTACTATGTTTTATTGTTCTTCTTTTTCTAAAAGCCTATAAAATAATCTAATCAATGTATTTTAGGTACTTAAATGAGCTTGAGCCTTTGATTGTTAATCTTGTTCTTCTTTTAACCCACATTTTCAAAGGTTTTCTTAACATTTTTTTTTGAGAAAAATAAAACTATCAACATTTCCATTCTTACCATGGAAATGACAAACCATACTATAAAGTAATGATGATGAATATCAACATTTCCATTCTTACCATAGAAATGACAAACCATACTATAAAGTAATGATGATGAAATGCATTGATTATTCTTCTATTTTTGTATACAATAAGGAATTTTCCTTTGGACATTAAAGGTGTTAAAAGTTCTTCTAGGTAGTGAAATGTCCTACCATGATTATATGTATAATACTTACTATGGATGA
This sequence comes from Erythroxylum reticulatum, assembly GCA_025504915.1. NCBI lineage: Eukaryota > Viridiplantae > Streptophyta > Magnoliopsida > Malpighiales > Erythroxylaceae > Erythroxylum > Erythroxylum reticulatum. The sequence goes on from JANSVA010000216.1 coordinate 31,807,244, forward strand.
AGGCTTGCTATATGCTTCCTTGAGACCAAGAGGGGTGTAAGTGTATTTGTATGTTATCATAGAAGTTATGCTTATTCTTCCCTTAAGGGTATTGAACTCTATGCCTAGATTGTGAGTCATCTTTGAAAGCATAATATTTTCCCTTAAAATGAGTCCTAGTGGATGTGACATGTGCATGCATATGCTTAGATGTAGATACCTCGTACTTATTTATCACATTGTGCAATGGTTCTTCACTATACAAATGCATTCCTTTGACAAATATAATCTTAATGATAGGTGCACTCTCATAAGCATTCCCAATCTCATACCTATTATTGGAATTCTTTTAAACTCTTAACATGCTTTCTAATTTTTTACTCCCTTTAGTGAAATTGGATGATGAATCCTTGAGAATACTAATCTCCTTTCCAATGTCTTATTTTTATATTTTATATCTCTAATGTGTGATTGTCATCAATGATCACATTTTTAGATGCTTTAATGCTACGTGATTCACTTTTCATTTTTTTCATTCTTATTTATAGATGCATCTAACTATTTTTTAATTTCCTTGAGTTTAGAAGACATTTTTTCCCTTTTCATACTCATAATTTCTAAACTTTTGACTAGTTCATCATATGCCAAATTAATATCACTATCACGTAAATTAGAATTAGATGTTTCCTCATCATCTTCCTTACCCATAAAACATATATGAGTTATCGCTCCTTCTAATTGCTCAGTTTTAGATCCACTTTTGTCATCCCAAATTAGGGCTTTAAGTGTTTTTCTTCTTGTTTTTGTCCTTTTTATCCTTCTTATTATTTCTTTTATAATTGTCATCATCTTTTAGTAGAGGATATTATAACATCATGTGTTTGAATTTTCTACATCAAGTAGATAATAATGGAAGACTTATGTTTTAATTCAATCCTAATTTCCTAAAGCCTTTTCTTTTGTAGAATTTCTTTTTTAGAAACATTTTGAATTTCTTAGTGAGATATTCATAATCACTTTCACTTATAGATATCTCCTCTTCTTCTTCTTCTTCTTCACTTTATTCATCCCTTGGTACTTTGAAATCTAAGTCCTTTTTCTTCACAAGTATTATTTCTTGCATCCATTAAAGTCTCATGTCATATGTAAGGAGAGATCTAATAAGCTCTTCCAATAGTAATGTTATTAAACCCTTGGCTTCTTATGTAACTATCACTTTAGCTTCTAATGTATTCAAAAGTGACCTAAACTTTTACCATTTCAATATTAGTATAAGTTTTTTCCTAAAACCTTTAAGAGCATTAATAATATTAATAAGGTTAGTATATATAGATATGTTTTCACCATGCTTCATTTAAAACAATTCATATTTATGTGTTAACATGCTAACTTTGTTCTCATTTACTTGATTTATTATCTCATGTGTAACTTCTAAAGTGTGTCAAATTTCATAAGTCATTTACACATGGAGACCTATTAAAATTACTCCCATAGCTCTACACTTTCAGTCATTAAGAAAAATCTCATCTTAGTTTTTTAATAGAGGTAGTAATTGTCATCAAAGAAAGGTGTTCTATCAATACTTTGTCCCTCTTGATTTGATGATGATGCGTCTAAGTATGGCATTATGAACTTTGCTTAAAATTCTAACCTAATAGACCTACTATTATACCACTTATCAGTCCCTAATGTCATCTAACATGTGTGTGTGTGTGTGTCTATAAGGAGAAAGAAATTTTTGACGTAAATTAATCAATTAATTTAATAATAATTTAAAGAGGATAGGGAAGATAAAACATAAATTTATTTTTAGTATTTCGTGAACAAACATACTTACGTCTACTTCTAAGACTCTTATTAGAAAATTTCCCTTTGTACAATCTTTTCTTAAAATAGAGGAACCCTTTTAACATCTTCATTCACGGTGAAGAGAAAAATCAATTCCACTTGGAATGCCACTAAGTACATTAATATAATACTCCAAACAAAGTTTACAACTCAAAATACTTCATTTTATCCCTTTGATGACTATAAAGAGGACCACTCACATAAATATAAGACAATAACACTCAAATGCTCGATAAATACTTGGAAATTTATGTAAAAACACCCAATTTTTTTTAATAAACAATGAAAATGTGTATTTCTAGGATTTTGGGACCTTTAATAACTGTTGGAGCTAAAAGTTAGATGTTATATGGCGAGTTGTAGAATACTGATGGATTATTATAGCATATTAGTCGATTAGTGTGCATTGAACGCACAAATTCACAGGTCGTTAAGATATTGGTCAATATTTAAGCATATTAGTCAACCAATGTGTCCATTATGGGGATATTAGTTGATCACATACCTACAGAAGTCGACTAATGTAACACCCCATTCCCGCATGACTCGAACCCCACATCGATGGTGATATCCGAGTCCGTGCCCCGCGAGGGTGGCATGCTACATCACTTAGTTCGTCAAAACTCAGTATAAAACCTTTTTTTAAACGTACGCGAAAATCAATAATCGCAAATTTGGGCCCACTTTTATTCAGAAACATTTTCATTTATAGT
>JANSVA010000216.1:31809883-31823222 GCA_025504915.1 Erythroxylum reticulatum
CCCATAAGTCACATAAATTTTCAATCACATTCCTTAACACTTATACCAGGAAATGTCATGAATGCATGTACAGTCATTTTTCATGTGCAAAATTCACTATTCATAAATATGCGGATGCTAGATTATGTGTGAGCATGTAAAGGCAATTTCTAATGCTCATTAGCCCCTCAAAATTACTATTCTACCCTCCCCATCAGTGATGGGTTGCTACAACTAACGTGTAAAAAAAAACCATGTTATAAGTTTAACATACATGGGTCGACCACTACATCATATTGGTCGACTAATGTGCATTTAATGCACAAAATTTACTAGTTGTTATATATTAGTCAACCAATCAACCATATTGGTTAATCAATGTATCCTTTGGAGGGACATTGGTCGATCATATTACCATGTTAGTCGACCAATGTGTCAACAAACTCACTTGTTACATATTTAACTTATATTGATCAACTTTTAACCTATATTGGTTTACCCAATCCCCATAAAATAAGATTTTAATAACTTTGTTTAAACTTGATTTGTTTAATAAAATTATAATTAAAACAATTTTCAAAATATCCCTTAAAGAGTATTTGAAAAATAAAGAGGTTTTTCTTTTAAAACCAAAAGCATTGCTTTTGATGAATAAAAAGCTTTATGTAATAAAGTGATATGAAATGCTTATTTATGGTAAGCCTTTAAGATTATCAAAGAGATTAAATAAGAATACCATCAACATTACAAAATATAGAAGGACTTTGATATTCCTTGATATTCTTTTGTTCTTGACTTGATTTCCACTTACGATCGCAAAATTTAACTTCTCTTTATCAATTTTATGAAATATCTTCTTAAGTTTATGGATACACCTTGTTCATATATTATTTCTTATCAAAGTAACAAACTTATTAGTAATACTTATGATTTTTTATCATCAAAATATCTATTAAAACATCTCTTGGTTCAACAATTTATTATTACTATTTTTTATCATTTGAGTATAAATAGACAATATATGAGTTATAAGAAGGATCTTATGCACAATAAAGGGTTATTCAAAGTCTTTGAGAAATTAGAGTGTGCATTGTTTAATCATATTCAACATTAGCTCACTATTGTGAGTAAGAAAGAAAACTTCTTAGCTGTAGATGATTGTGCCAGCATAATAATAGGAGAAATTGTTTCAGTTACACAAGGTGACAATTCCTGTTGACCTTGAAAAAAAATTGTGGGAGTTCTTCTTCACATCTAGTAAATAAGATAGATTTTGTATTGCGTGTTCCTCTTCACACATTAAAAGAAAGTGATAATAGATTCTTAAGTAGACTTTTTGGGAATGAATGAAAATTAAGGGTTATTTTACTTAACCATAATCAATCAATTTTATCTTTCTTTTCCTAATCTTTTTTATATTATTGTATTTGCTAAAAAAATTATTTTAAGTGAATTTGTCATTACTTTCATTAATTTAGAAATAAAAGAAAAAGTGAACAAACATAATTTACTTTCTCTCTTATGTGTTATTAAGAGATAGAACAATTAATTTTATTATTAGTATTCTGATATTTTTAATATAGGCAGTAATATATAAATATAGTAGATTAACAAATCATATCCAAAATGAATCGAGTTTGAAAAATAGAAAATTATATAATTCATAATCACTTGGGTAAAAAAAAATCAATTTTAAATATGTTTCATTGTTACAACGGAGCAAAGAAATTATTTGGTTGCCATTAGTGGACACCTTTGCCAAGAATATTCCTTAATTACGTGCACTACTTTCCTTCCATTTCTTTCCCCTCCCTTTCTTGTGCAAAAAATTAGAATCTTTTACATTCCAAAGTCTCAGCTGTCAGCATCGCCTGTGTGTAATGATCAAGGATATTTGCAGCAGTTTCTCTCAATTGGGCCTTTCATGTGAAACCATACCTGAGGACCCGTTTCAGGCAACTTGGTACATGAGTGTCCACACATTTCTTGAGACGGACAACCAGCCGATAAGCCTGGTAAACACTAATCACAAAAAATTCTTGAAATTCTCAGATTTTTATCTCCTAACCTGAACCCAAGAAGCCCAGACCTAATATCCAGAAGAAACTGAAACATTGGAATTACAAATAACGCCTGTTGGGCCAATGTCTTGTGTTCAGTCTAGGAGATAAACCTTAGTTCTAAAATGACCTCAGTAATAATCTTATGTTTCTCTTTGTTATTACATTTTCACTGATGTTGGCGGCAAGTTTTCGAGCTCTTGCTAACGTCGAGTAGAGTGTACTCATCGACCAACAACTTTCTATTTACCCTCACATTTTCACTTGATTTGTTTATAATGGAACACACTATTTTGAAGGAGAATCGTTCCAAAGCTCCAATTACATGCCTACCTCAAGCAATTCACATTTTTTCACCAACTTTTAGAATCCTATGCCCATTATTTTGACTAAATGTTCATATAGTCTACATGTGTACGCGTATATGAAAGACAAAATATTGTTTTGCTACAAATATACATAAATAGATGAACACGCTGTTATTCCACACTCAAACATTTGCGTGGCCCAACTTGATTGGAGTCTTGTTATGATCTAAAAATTTTAAACTTAAGCGTGCAATAATCTGAATATCGGAACATAAGTTCTATTTTGGGACTAAGTTTAATTTTGAATAAAGTCATTTTCAATATCAATAATTGCATGTTTAACATGTATTCAAATATTAAAAATCAAACGAAGTTATAAATATCTAATCTCCAATAAAATAAGATATATTATAAATTAATTTATTAAAATTAAGTAAGTATAAATATATTAATTTCTTTTAATTTTGCATTATGAGCCAAACTTCTTGTTTTACCTAAATATTTTTTTAGATTCAAAGCTAGTCCAATGAATCTAGTTCAGTAATTAATTTCTTAAATTCTTCATTTATCGTCAAAGGCAAGGCAATTGCTTCAGTGGTTCTTATGATAACAAAAGAGCAAGGCTAGAGGAGGGGCGTCCTAAGGAAGGGGGAATGGACATAACATTGGTCACATGCACGTGAAGAAAAAGAAACAAAGTTAGGCGGAATCCACGCGGGGCTCCAGCTGGCTTGGATCTTGGGCTATCGTCGGGTCATCTTGAATGTGGATTTCCTCGAGGTAATAAGTATTCGGTCTTCTTCTCTTATAGTTTTACCTGATGAACTTCCTTTGGTGACAGGTATTCGTGCTTTACTCCACCAAAGTTGGGAGGTACATCTTCAGTACATTTATCGTGAAGGGAATCAGAGTGCGGATCATTTAGCCTTGCTTGCAACCCTTGTCAGTTTAGGATTGCACATCTTACAAGAGCCCCCGTCGACAACATTGGACTTCATTTGCCGGGACTAGCACGGCATATTGTACCGACGGCTCTTGCGTTAGCTAGTTTGTACTAGTTTTCTGTTGCTTTGTAACAAAAAAAAAGGAGAAGAAACAAAGCATGTTCATGTGATCGTGTGAAGTTGGAGTTATTAGATCATAACGTAATCATAATGTCTCTTTAAGTTCCTACACACCATAACATAATCTTCAAAAGTTAAACATTAATATATACTTAAACTTAATTTTCTTCCAGAATTATGTATATTAATATTATGTAATTATTTAGTTGATTTTGTTTCTTTAATTAGAGTCATCTATCTATGTAAAGAATTAGAATTGTATTCATCATCATTCTTAGCCAATAATAATTAGAACTGTCCTGAAATTAGTTGATTTCAATATGTTCAAGTGAATGAATTATTCTTTGGATGGACATAGACAAACTAAGAATTTGTGTAAGGTCAATTTTTTTACAATTAGCGAATAATATTTTTAACTTACAAAAATTTTAATTATATACTTTAAAATTTCAACAACCATTATAAACAATTGATATGAGTTCTTTTATAATCTATAAATGATGCAAAAATCTTGTATTATCTATGCAATGAATAGTTTCATAATGTTGTGAACTTTTTTATAACTAAAAGGTCATTCTTACGTAATAAATAATAGCTTTATATGTTATAAAAATTTATCAAAATTATTTGTTAACTCCTAAAAAAATTTATTAGATCATAACATAATCATAATGTCTCTCTATATTCCTACACACTTATGGACTAGAACCTAAATTATTAACATAACCTTTGAAAGTCAAACATCACTATATATTTAGCCTTAATTTTCTCCTAGATTCATGTACATTAATACTATGCAATTATTTAGTTAATTTTATTTCTTTAGTTAAAGTCACTTAAAGTGTATAAATAGATGGATGTATATAACATTGAACATATGCCAAAACACAAAAGGTATTTCGTCATTCCTTCTTTGCTCTTTATATTCACATGGTATCCAAGTCTCATTTTTAAAAAGAGTTAGGATTTTGAGTTTTTCTTCAACCCTTTGTATGCAACATTCTTTCATACATTGGGGTTCTTAATCAACTCCAAATACAATTCCCGATATATTGAATTGATATTCTAAAACCACAAAAAATAGCACTAGACCTAAAGTCTCAAAGCTTAAAACCCTAGTTGTAGTTGTTTGGAGGAAGAAGACGATCTAAACAATGTTGTTTAACTGCCAAACAAAATGATAATGTTTATTCACGAAAGGTTAGAAATTTTATGGAGCCACGTCATCACAAGAATATGCCACATCATCAAACATCCTAATCAACATCATGTTATCTTGTGCAACATCAGTATACACATTAGCTGCCATATCATTATCTAACTCATTGCTATCTTGGCAAATATTTAACACATCATCTTCTCAAGTATTGCTACCTGATTTGTCCATGTGTTAGCATAAGTTCTCTTCCTTAGTTCGGTTTAGTTTAAAAGGAGTTGAATGATAATTTGACCGCCCAGTTGCATATTTTAATTTAGTTTCTCTACAAACCAAACCATTTCCAAAGGTTTTTTTTGATGTTCTGAACCTAATTATAAGGTTAGAATAATCAAATTCCATCTTTATAAGCAAGTTTTCTCCTATTTTATTGTCCTTATTCACTATAGATGCCTTTAAACTTTCTTAATACGTTCTCAATCCTATTAATATCATCTTTGATAGTTCTAACTATGATCTTTAGGTGAGGAAATGTGTAGTTTTCTTAAGGATAGACTCCTTTGGCATATTGTTACTGGAGAAATACCTAAACTCACACAAAAGAAAGATGAAGAAATTGATGTATTCACTAATGATTGGTAGCATGGTATAGAATGAACCATCAAATCTTAATAGAATTTCAAAATACATTTGCCAAAGCTATCAAACTTGACTTTCAATGTTTTCACACAACCTAGGAGGTATGAAATTTTCTAAAAAATCTTTATGTTATATTAATTATGTCCACCAATTAAAATTGTATAGGAAACCTCTTCGTATGCAACAATAATCTGGACAAACAAAATACATAGTTATATGTCTAAATAATAAGAATTTTGGGATTAATTAGCACTTAATGATCCTATCTGGCCTACTCCCAATGTTATTGTGATCTATGCAAATCTTCAAGATCGTCAATATATATGGAATTTATTGATGACTCTCAAGAATGAATTTGACCCATTCACAACTCTTTTCTTTATAGAGGAACTCTACCCAATCTTGACACGATAATAAAGGAGCTCATTTAAGAGAAAAATTGCCTCATTATGACTTGTACAGAAAAATATGTCCTATCTACTGATGTTGTTCCTACAACTCATATCTCTTCTCAAACCTTTAACAAATCAAGTAACAAGTTCTATAAAGGATCTTGTAGCTACTGTAAAATGCCCGAACATCACATCTTCAAATGTAGAAAATGACTCAAACATAACTCTAGATAAGGTAATTTTTCCAGTCTCTTCAATCTGCTTCCATTGCTATTGTTGCCACTAAGGGGCCAACAAAAAGCATCTCCTTTAAATTTTCTTTAAAAGACCTTCATGCCCTTCTTTAACAACTTTAATCATATTCTGGTATAGTCTCCTCCTCTACCATATCTATCACATCAAGTATCTCAAATTCCTAGTATCTGGATTATGTTTATTGCAATCATACGACCTCAGATTTATCCATTCTTAAACCTTTAACAACATCATCTATTCCACATATTGTTCACACTGCCGATAATTCTACTATGCATTTACAACATATGAGTACTATTTATATATCCAAATTATATTTACTTAAAACCTTTCTTGTTCCTAAACTCTCATTAAATCTTATTTCTGTTGCATAATTATGTGAACATGGTGTTAACTTATCCTTTTTGATTCGTGATTGCATTGTTCAAAATTCACAGCCTGGTAACATCCTTCAAGAGGGTGTAAGGTTAGACTACTGTTTGAACTTACTCCACTAAATTTTCCTTCAAAGCTTGTTGTTACTGTTGTCACTTCTCATACATGACACTCTCTCTTAGGTCATCTTTCTACTTCTAGATTAGGGTGTGTAATCTCTAACGATACTCTAGGTTATATTAAGACTAAACATTTTGATTGTGTTTGTAGGGCCCCAAATTACACCTTAGTTGGAATGATACATGTCCATGAAAATAAATGAGACAGGTGTTAAAATTGTGATATGAATTGAATGTGAATTGTATATGGTCTTGAATTTCTAGTTTAATGTATCATACTTAGTGACTTGGAATTAATTGTTACCATTAAAGTATTGAGGTATTAAAATGTACATTTTGACTAGGAAAATGTCAGGTGGCAAGATAAGTTGGTACATGAAAATTGAATGACATTTGGCATAGCTAAGGCATTGACAAATGTCATTATAATTAAATGACAAGTGATAACATTGATTAAGGGATAAGTGGCCTAATTGAATTGTGACAATTGACAGCCTAAAATGGAGAATAAGTGGGAGTCATGCATTGATGACATGTGCTAATGCATAATTGAGACACCTAGCAGCTTAGGTGTTAAGCTCTTGCAAGGAAGTTTCTGTAGCCCTCATTTTTTCTTTTGTCCACTGAAATCATCCCCTCTTCTTGCTCTGAATTTTACTTCAATGTATTATCACACTAAACTCCTTGCCATAAACTGCATCAAGAAGCTCCCTCAAGCTATCTTTTATGCTGCTGTCTTTAGGGTGTTAAGATCATCCTACACCTACCTAGATTTTGGAAGTATATTGCTTACATGAAGGGCTGGTTTGGTTGGTTCTTTGAAAAAGGAACTTGAAGTTAATTAGGTAAGGGAATTCTAACTTGATGGAATATTGTAACATGAATTCTATGTTACTTGAATTGGAATGGAATATGTGTGGAATTGATGATATAATAAGGTCTAGAATATGATGTTTATCTGATGGATTTTGCTATGGATTTTGTTGCATGAAAGATAATGGCTTGTGAGTTGCCAAATGAGTAATTTTAAGTTGAAATTGGATATGAAATTGATAAGGAGTTGGCATATAATCAAGGTATACTTGAAGCACGATTTAGGGATTGTCACGTTGGTGGCTTGAAATTTGGAAGAAGATGTTTGGATCTGGAATTCATAAGTAAATGGGTAGTCCAATATCGTGGCACTCATCCCACGATCGTGGGAAGAAGCATTAGCTTTTTTAATGACTGTGGGAATGTACCCCACAATTGTGGGCAAGACCTTAACATGGTAATCTTTATTTTATGTAATTTTTGAACCATAGTGGGATAATATACCATGCATTGGTTTAATTAAAGTTGATTAGGTTTTGTAATGAACCTAGTTTAGGATTAGATTAATTGGTTAAAGGTTTAATAGGTTTTGAATTTTCAATTGAGGTAATAACTTATGGAAGGTGTTATTTTAATTACAAGTATCTAATGTGGAACTTATAAAAGAAATGAAGCATACTTATGGACACAAATGTTATTTGAAAAGACATAAGTGATGTATTAGTTATGAATGTTTGTGAATTGGGAACTTAGGTGAGTACATGTAAAATGTAATTACTTAATGCCTCATTGGTATATTAATGCAAATGCTTAAATTCACAAGGCATAATGAGTTTGTTCAAGTGTGAATAAATATATTCAGTTTGAGCATAAGAAGATAAATTCATACTTATGCATTATTTCATTGTCAAGTGATTCTAAAATGTAAAATGTTTCATTTTAAAATAGGCAAGTCCTAGTTGTAGGTAAATATGCATGCCTAGAAGGATCTATAACTGCTTTTGTAACTTGACACTAAGGTGTCCCCTGATTAGTAACACTATGGTGTCCCTTGATTATTGACACTACAATGTATCTTGATTATCGACACTATGGTGTCTCTTGAGTTTGAGACATATGTCTCTTCTATTCTGTGATACCAAACATGGTATCTTCTGTTCTGGTCCCGTTATCCACTTCTGTAAAAAGGACTAGTAGGCTAATCTATTTATGTTCTGATATATGATCCGCTCTAATGCAAGCTAAATTCTGTTCTAACACAAATAAGTTTAATTTGTTACAAGTTATGTTCTAATCTGACACAATGATATCTTGTTCTGAGATTTTGAGTTATGATCTGAAATAAGATAAGTTTTGATTTGATACAAGACATATCCTGATCTAATACAAGTTGTATTCTGATCTGAAAGTATTATATCATGTTTTGATACTTGTATATTATGTTCTTATATTTAAATGTTTTATTTTGTATTGATGAATCATATTCTGTTTTGAGACATATAATGTTTGGATTACTTTTTAATATGAACAATTAAAGATTGCTTATGATATGATCTAATTATGTGAATGCTAGACGACTGTTAGAAACAGTTGCCAGTTTATATCTTATTTGGTTGTTCCCCATTAAGCTATATGCTTAGCACGGTGGTTCTGCCTCTGTCTTGGTTCTGATAAGAAGGTTTAAAGACTGGGATAAACACAAACGCAATGGCTAAGAAGAAGATGTTTTGTTTTGGAAATGTTTAGTTTATTTTTGGATTGTACTCATTATGATGAGACCCTTTTGTATTTTGTGTATATAGTTTGTAGTAACTATAATACAGGTTGGATCTGAATTTTTAAAGCATGTATTATGATATTTATACAATGCGTATAAGGTTAACTATTGTCAAAAACAAATGAAATGTAGTATATGTTTGCATGAGTTTTTTTGGAAAACATGGAATGCTATGGATTGTTTAGTTCTGTTTTGTGTGGCACCTGTATATTCTCTTAGTGGATATGTGGGTGTTACATTATTTGGTATCAAAGCATGGTTTAGGTGATTCTGTATTAACCAACGCTTAAATATTGCTTGTAATTGAATATAATAGTTGTGTTTGGCCTAAAGCAGGTTGTCCTACATTTGGTTTTAGATTTGAGTATAGAAAAATTTCACGAGGTCGTTGACGAGGTTGCTGAGAGTAATACTCCTAACCGATCTCATCCATCTATTTTAGGCCCTTTTGGGGTAAATCAGAATGAGGCTGAAGTCCTACCTTCTCCTCCACCTCCAACTCAGGGGGAAGCTTTAGTTAAGCTATCTTAAGATATGATGACTTTGTTACATTGTATGACTGCACCTACGACTCCGATTGATCAATTGCAGAAGTATGGAGCTGAAGAATTTACTAGAACATCTCTAGAAGAATATGAAAGAACTAAATTCTGGTTAGAGAAGGTGAAAAAAGGTGTTAGATGAAATTAGATGCCAACTAGATTAGATGGTGCATCGTGCTGTCTCTCTTCTTTAGGCGGCGACTTATGAATGGTGGAAGTTTGTTATGAGGAATCCTCAGCTACCTGATCCTTTGACTTGGGATTTCTTTTTCCAAGAGTTTAAAGTTAAGTATGTGTGGAAAGCCTATAGAAAGGAGAAGTGGAACTAGTTTCTAAACCTGAAGTAGAGAAACTTGTCTGTTGCTGAGTACGATAGAGAATTCAATAGACTCAGCAAGTATGCCCCTGAATCTGTACTTACTGAGAAATTCTGGTGTCATCAGTTTGAAGATGGCCTAAATGATTCTATCAAATAACATCTTGTGGCATTTACCTTCTTATAGCAAGTGAGTTGCCATCAGCTAGTACAAATTGCTATGAAAATAGAAAGGCAGGAGATGGTTAGGAAAGGAAGGTTTCAGCGAAGAGGTTTTACTAAAGGAGGTCAGTCCTCGGGTAAAAGAAGTCATAAAGGTGCCTTCATTACATAAGAATTCACTCGGAGATCTATAACTAGGGGAAGGCAATAATACTTTCCCTCATCGATTAATTCTAGTAGGGGTTCCTTTGCAGGCTGAGGTTTTAGTGCTCCGAAGTACCCTTATTGCTCTAGACATCATTGGGCATCTAGGGGGCTATGGGTGCATATTTTCGATGTGGTAGCACTGAGTATTTGATAGCCAATTGTCCTATGAGACAGCCTCAAACATCACAAGCTAGTAAAGAGGAAACGATTTCTCATGCATCTGTTGGAAATAGAGGACACGGTAGAGGCTGTAGAGGATCTAGTCAGATCAGACCTAATCTGAGTACTTTTTTAGAGGCTGTTGATAGACCTACTGTGCCTTCTGCTTCGACTCGAGCTTATGTTTTGAAAGCTCGCGAGGATCAGGACGCACCTGAGGTCATTGTGATTATTGTTTCTCTCTTTAATTATAAAATGCATGCTTTAATTGATCCGAAATCCACTCATTCCTATATCTATGTTATATAAATTTTCAATAAAGAGATGCCTGTAGATTAGTTAGACTATGACATTCATGTAACTAGTCCTCTGAGTAGTAGTGTGTTAGTTAATTAGGTTTATAAAAACTGTCCTGTTATGATCCAAGGAAGTGAATATGTAGAGGACCTAATTGAATTTGCTTTCCATAAATTTGATTTGATTTTAGGTATGGATTGGTTATCCAAGCATCAGGCAGTGATTGACTATATTGCTAAGACAGTTGTGCTTAGGAAACCTGATCGATTTGAAATGATATTGTATATTATCCGCACTAGTTCTCTAACTAGTATGATATCAACTATGCAAGCTCGAAGGTGCCTCAGGAAGGGGTGTGAAGCTTATCTGGCTTTACTAATTGATTCTAAGAAGGAAAGTGTTAAACTACAAGATATTCCAGTGGTAAGAGAATTTGTAAATGTGTTTCCTGAAGAATTACCCGGACTCCCTCCTAAAAGGGAAGTAGAGTTATCTATTAAAATTATGTCTGACACTGCTCATATATCCAGAACACTGTACAAAATGACTCCTACTGAATTGAAGGAGTTAAAGGTTCAATTGTAGGAGCTACTAGATAAAAGGTTCATTTAATCCAGTGTCTCACCCTGGGGAGCTCCGGTTCTATTTGTTAAGAAGAAAGATGGTACTCTTCAGATGTGCATTAATTACAGGCAATTGAACAGAGTCATAATGAAGAATAAGGATTTGTTGCTAAGGATAGAAGATCTGTTTAATCAATTGAAAAGTACAGGGCATTTTCCAAGATAGATCTGCGATCAGGGTATTATCAACTTCTAGTAAAGGATGTGGACGTTCTGAAGACTGCATTTAGGACCCGTTATGGATATTATGAATTTCTGGTAATACCATTCAGGTTAACTAATGCTCCAGTAGCATTCAGGGATTTGATGAATAGAGTATTCAAGCTCTACTTAGGCTAGTTAATTGTGGTTTTCATAGATGATATCCTATTCTATTCCAAGAATAAGTATGATCATATTTAGCATATCCAGATTGTCCTATAAACCCTGTGGGAAAACAATTGTATATTAAGTTAAGCAAGTGTGATTTCTGGCTTCAAGAAGTATCTTTTCTATGACATGTTGTCTCTTCTCAAGGAATTAGAGTTGATTATAGTAAGATTGAAGTAATTGTTAATTGAAAACTACTTCGGAATATAACAGAAGTGAGAAGTTTTTTTAGTTTGGCAGGTTACTATTGCCAGTTTGTGAAGGATTTTTTGGTGATAGCATCTTTTTTGACTAAATTGCTACGAAAAGGAGTTAAGTATGAATGGTCAGCTAGATGTCAAACTAGTTTTGACCAATTAAAAAGAAAGCTTACTGAAGCTCCTGTATTGACTCAACCCACTTCTAATAAGGAATATATTATGTTTAGTGATGCATTTAGAAACGATTTGGGTTGTTTTTTTATGCATGATGGAAAGCTAGTTGCATATGCCTCTAGGAAACTAAAGCTACATGAGTAGAACTGCCCTATATATGATCTTGAGCTTGCAGCAGTAATATTTGCTTTGAAGATTTGGTAACATTACTTGTATAGTGAAAAGTGTAGGATTTTCACTGATCATAAAAGTTTGAAGTACCTGCTTACCCAGAAAGAACTTAACTTGAGACAACATTAGTCGGAATTGTTTAAAGATTATGACTGCATTATGGATTATCATCTTGGTAAGGCTAATGTCATGGCTAATGCCTTAAGTAGAAAGACTATTTCGACATTGTCAATGTAGCAAGGTGAATAGGGACTTGCATTTGATGGGGCTTTAATAGCTTAGTTAAAAAGCTAGGCCTACCTTGAGACAAGAGATCTGTAATGTTCAAAAAGTTGATGATAAGTTGCAACAACTTATCTTGACAACTCAAGAAGGCAAATAACCTAACGTTTCTGTGAAAGAATATGATGATATGTATTAAAAAGATCGATTGTGTGAACCAGATAGTGATGAACTTAATAGAAAGTTATTGTTTGAGACCCACAATACTGTCTTACTATACATCCTGGTGGAAATAAGATGTATCAAAATTTGAAGCAGTGTTACTGGTGATCAGGTATGAAATGTGATGTTGTGGATTATGTATCCAAATGTTGACATTTTAGTAAGTTAAAGTTGAGCATCAGGTTCCATCTGGTTTGTTATGTCCTATTTCGATTTCTCAATGGAAATGGGATAACATTACTATGGATTTTATCACCAGACTTCCTCTTACTCAAAGGAAGCATGATGTTGTGTAGATGATTGTGGATAAGTTCACCAAGTCTGCTCATTTTTTGCTTGTTTGTCCTAATTATTTATTGGATAGGCTTGTAAATATATATGTGAATGAGGTAGTGAAGTTGCATGGAGTACCATTGTCTATTATTTCTAATCGTGATCCTCGATTTACTTTGAGATTCTGTAAAAGTCTACAAAAAGCTTTGGGTACTCAAGTTAAGGTTAGTATCGCTTTCCATCTCCAGGCAGATGGACAATCTTAACAGTTTATTCAGATATTGGAAGATATGCTTTGGGGTTGTGTGTTAGAATTCTCGGGAAATTTGGATAATTATCTTGCTCTAATGGAGTTTGCTTATAACAACAATTATCATACTAGTATTGATATGAAGCCTTATATGGTAGGAAATGTAGAACTCTAGTTTGTTGGACTAAATTATATGAGAGCAAGATAGTTGGGCC
>JANSVA010000216.1:31823322-31838777 GCA_025504915.1 Erythroxylum reticulatum
GCTAAAGGAAAAGATTCAAAAGCAAAGGATTTGGATACAAGAAGAAGGAGAGGATAGCACAACGAGGATTTAAAGCTATAGCAAAGGAGTCGATAATACTCTTCATCTTGTTTATGTTTTATTATCCTTATACCATATCATGTTTGAATTGGCGTGATGATTTGGATTTATTGCTTCCGCTGGAAAAATGATTTCTTAAAAGTTTTTAAATCTACCATTTCTCCAAATATAGTATGCTTTCTTTTTCCGATCCAACAGTCTGTTGCTGAGTACAATAGAGAATTCAATCGACTCAGTAAGTATTCCCTGGAATCTATACTTACTGAGGAGTTCCAGTGTCAATTTGAAGATGGTCTGAATGATTCTATCGAAGAACATCTTGCGACATTTACCCTATTGCAGCAAGTGAGTTATCATTAACTGGTACAAGCTACTACGAAAATAGAAAGACAAGAGATGGTTAGGAAAGAAAGGGTTCAGTGAGGAGGTTTTTCCATAGGAGGTTAGTCCTCGAGTAAAAGAATTCGTGAAGGCGTCTCCATTACATAAGAATTCACTCGAATTCTGGTAGGGGTTCCTCTATGGAAGGCAAAAAGACTTTCCCTCATCTACTGATTCTGGTAGGGGTTCCTCTGTTGGATAGGGTTCTGGTGCTCCAAAGTGCCCTCATTGCTTCAAGCATCATTGGGGTACATGTAGGAGGGCTATAGGTGCATATTTTCGATGTGGTAGCACTGAGTATTTGATAGCTAATTATCCTATGAGATAGCCTCAAACATCACAAGCTAGTAGAGAGGAAACGGTTTTCTTATGCATCTGCTGGAAATAGAGGACGTGGTAGAGGTCATGGAGGTTTTAGTCAAATCAGACCTAATTCGAGTACTCTTTCAAAGATTGTTGATTGACCTGCTGTGCCTCTTCCTCGGCTCGAGCTTATGGTTTAAAAGCTCATGAGGATCACGATGCACCTGAGGTTATTGTGGGTATTGTTTCCCTCTTTAATTCTAAAATACATGCTTTAATTAATCTTGGATCCACTCATTCCTATATCTGTGTTAGAGAAATTTTTGATAAAGAGATGCCAATAGATCAGTTAGATCTATGACATTCATGTAACTAGTCCTCTGGGTAGTAGTGTGTTGGTTAATCAAGTTTATAGAAATTGTCCTGTTATTATCTAAAGATATGAATATGTAGCGGTTGGTATAGATTAGTTATCTAAGCATCAGGCAGTGGTTGACTGTAGTGTTAAGACGGTTATGCTTAGGATACCTGATCAACTTGAAATGATATTGTATGGTATCCGCACTAGTGCTTTGGCTACTATGATATTAACTATACAAGCTCGAAGGTGCCTTAGGAAGGGGTGTGAAGCTTATCTGGATTTTGTATTTCATTCTACGAAGGAAAGTGTTAAACTACAAGATCTTCCAGTTGTAAGGGAATTTTCGGGTGTGTTTCCTGAAGAATTACCCAGACTCCCTCCTGAAAGGGAAGTGGAGTCATCTATTGAAATTATGCCTAGCACTGCTCCTATATCCAAAACACTGTATAGGATGGCTCCTATTAAATTGAAGGAGTTCAATTGCAGGAGCTACTGGATAAAGGGTTCATTCGATCCAATGTCTCACCCTGGGGAGCTCTGATTATATTTGTTAAGAAGAAAGATGGCACTCTTTGCATGTGCATTGATTATAGGCAATTGAACAGAGTCACAGTGAAGAATAAGTATCCATTGCTAAGGATAGAAAATATGTTTGATCAATTAAAAGGTGCAGGGTTATTTTACAAAACAGATCTACGATTAGGGTACTATTAACTTTAGGTAAAGGGTGTGGATGTTTTGAATACTACATTCAGGATTTGTTGTAGTCATTATAAATTTCTGGTAATGCCATTCGGGTTAACTAATGCTCTAATGACATTCAAGAATTTGATGAATAGAGTATTCAAGCTCTATTTAGACTAGTTTATTATGCTTTTCATAGATGATATCCTTGTCTTTTACAAGAATGAGTATGTCTGGATTGTGCTATAAACCCTGCGGGAAAAACAATTGTATGATATTCTAAGTAATTGTAATTTCTGGCTTCAAGAAGTTTGTTTTCTAGGGTATTTTGTCTCCTCTCAAGGGATTAGAGTTGATTATAGTAAGATTGAAGCAATTGTTAACTGGAAGCCGCCTTAGAATGTGACAGAAGTGAGAATTTTTTTGGGTTTGACGAGTTACTATCACTGGTTTGTGAAGGAGTTCTCAGTGATAGCATCCCCTTTGATTAAATTGCTATAAAAAGTAATGAAGTATGAATACTCTGCTTGATGTCAAACTATTTTTGATAAATTAAAAAGAATGCTTCATCAAGCTTCTGTATTGACTCAAACCACTTATGGTAAGGAATATATTATGTTTAGTGATGCATATAGAAATGGTTTAGGTTGTGTTTTGATGCAGGATGGAAAGGTACTTGCATATTGCTCTAGGCAACTAAAGCCGCATGAACAAAACTACTCTACACTTGATCTTGAGCTTGCAGAAGTAGTGTTTTCTTTGAAGATTTAGTGACATTATTTGTATAGTGAAAAGTGCAACATTTTTACTGATCATAAAAGTTTGAAATGCCTGCTTACCCAGAAAGAACTTAACTTAAGACGACATTGTTGGTTAGAATTGTTTAAAGATTATGACTGCATTGTGGATTATCA
This sequence comes from Erythroxylum reticulatum, assembly GCA_025504915.1. Classification (NCBI taxonomy): domain Eukaryota; kingdom Viridiplantae; phylum Streptophyta; class Magnoliopsida; order Malpighiales; family Erythroxylaceae; genus Erythroxylum; species Erythroxylum reticulatum. Next base: position 31,826,026 of record JANSVA010000216.1, read on the forward strand.
TACTGGTAAGGCTAATGTCATACTAATGAGTTAAGTTGAAAGACTATTTCGACATTGTTAGTGTAACAAGGTGAATGGGGACTTGCATCTGATGGGGCATTAATAGCTTAGTTAAAAGCTAGGCCTACCTTGAGAAAAGAGATTTGTGAAGCTCAGAAAGTTAACGATAAGCTGCAACAACTTATCTTGGAAACTTGGGAAGGGAAACTACCTGACTTTTTTATGAAAGAAGATGGTGATCTGTATCATAAAGATCGATTTTGTGTACTAGATAGTGATAAACTGAAAAGAAAGTTATTATTTGAGGCCTATAATACTGTCTTTACTCTGCATCCTGTTGGAAATAAGATGTATCAAGATTTGAAGCAGTATTACTAGTGGTCAGGTATGAAACGTGAAGTTGTAGATTATGTATCCAAATGTTTGACATGTCAGCAAGTTAAAACTGAGCATTAGGTTCCCTCTGATCTGTTACATCCTATTTTGATCCCTCAATAGAAATGAGATAACATTACTATGGATTTTGTCACTACACTTCCTCTTACTTAAAGGAAGCATGATGTTATGTGGGTGATTATGGATAAGTTCACCAACTCTGCTCATTTTCTACCTATTTGTCCAGATTATTCATTAGATAGGGTGAATGAGGTAATGAGGTTACATAGAGTACCATTGTCTATTATTTCTGATCGTGATCCTTGATTTACTTCGAGATTTTGAAAAAGTCAACCAAAGGATTTAAGTAATAAAGTCAAGTACCACTTTTTATCCCCAGACAAACAGATAATCTAAACGGGTTATTCAGATATTGGAAGATATGATTTGAGGTTGCGTGTTAGAATTATCAGGAAATTGGGGTAATTATCTTGCTCTGATAGAGTTTTCTTATAACAATAGTTATCAGACTAGTATTGGCGTGACGCCTTATGAAGCCCTATATAGTAGAAAGTGTAGAACTCCAGTTTAACGAACTGAATTATATGAGAACAAGATGGTCAGGTCCAATATTGTGAAAGATACTGAAGATAAAGTTCAAGTTATCTAACAAAGATTGAAAGCTGCTAGTGATAGGCAGAAGTCTTATTTTTATTTAAAAAGAAAATATATTGAATGTCAAGTAGGTGATAAGGTATTCTTGAAAGTATCACCATGGAAACACATACTTCAGTTTGAGAATAAAGCTAAGCTCAGTCTACGATACACTAGTCCTTATGAGATTCTTAAGAGAATCGGACCAGTAGCTTGTCAGTTAACTCTTATTGAAGAATTTTCCAAATTGAACGATGTATTTCATATTTCTATGTTGAGAAAATATCGGTCTGATGATTCACATAAGATTCCTGTGCAATAAATTCAAGTGCAACTAGATTTGTGTTATGAGGAAGGGCTTGTATCTATCTTAGCTAGAGAAGTCCAACGACTAAGAAATAAGAAAATAGTGAAAGTACTCTAGCAACACTATGGACTCAAAGAAGCAACATGGGAGTCAGAAATGAGCATGAGAGCTCAATATCCTCAGCTATTTTCATCAGGTAGGAATTTCGATGACAAAATTCTTTTAAGGGTAGAGAATTGTAAGACCCCAAATCACACCTTAGTTGCAATGATACATGTCCATAAAAATAAATGAGATAGGTGTTAAAATTGTGATATGAATTGAATGTGAATTGTATATGTCATGAATTTCTAGTTTAATGGATCATACTTAGTGACTTGGAATTAATTGTTACCATTAGAGAATTGAGGTATTAGAATGTACATTTAGACTAGGAAAATGTCAAGTGGCAAGATAAATTAGTACATGAAAATTGAACGACATTTAGCATAGCTAAGGTAATGACAAATGGTAGTATAATTGAATGATAAATGGCAGCATTGATTGAGGGATAAGTGGCCTGATTGAATTGTGATAATTGGTAGCCTAAAATGGAGAACAAATGGGAGTCATGCATTGATGACATGTGCCAATACTAATTGAAACACCTAGCAAGTTAGGTGTTAAGCTCTTGTAAGGAAGTTTCTACAGCCCTCATTTTTGCTTCTATTTACCAAAATCATCCCCTCTTCTTACTCTGAATTTTATGTCAATTTTGATGTATTATAACACTAAACTCTTTCCATATACTGCATCAAAAAGCTACCTCAAGTTGTCTTCTATGCTGCTATCTTTGGGTTGTTAAGATCATCCTACACCTACCTAAATTTTGAAAGTGTATTGGTTACATGAAGGACTAGTTTTATTGGTTCTTTGAAGAAAGAACTTGAAGTTAATTAGGTAAGGGAAGTCTAGCTTGATGGCATGTTGTAATATGAATTCTGTGTTACTTGAATTGGAATGGAATATGTGTGGAATTGATGATATAATAAGGTCTAAAACATGATGCTTGTTTGATCGATTTTGCTATGGATTTTGTTGCATGAAAGATAATAGCTTGTAAGTTGCCAAATGAGTAATTTTGAGTTGAGATTGGAAATGAAATTGATGAGGAGTTAGCATATAATTGAGGTATGCTTGAAGCATGATTTAGGGATTATTATGTTGGTGTTTCGAAATTTGAAAGAAGATGTTTGGATCTGGAATTTGTATGAAAATGGGTAGTCCACAATCATGGGCAGATGTATTAGCTTCAGTCACAATTGTGGGAATGTACCCCACGATCATGGGCAAAGTCTTAATATGGTAATCTTTGTTTTATGTAATTATTGAACCACAGTAGGATAATGTACCTTCCATTAGTATAATTGAAGTTGATTAGGGTTTGTAATGACCTAGTTTGGGATCAGATTATTTGGTTAAAAGGTTGAATAGGATTTGGATTTTCAATTGAGTTCATAACTTATGGAAGGTGTTATTTTCATTACAAATATCTAATTTGGAACTTATAAGTTATTAAAGAAATGAAGTATAATTATAGACACAAATGTGATTTAAATGATATAAGTGATGTGTTAGTTATGAATGTTTGTGAATTGGGAACTTAGGTGAGTACATATAAAATGTAATTACTTAATGTCTCACTTGTATAATGATGCAAATGCTTAAATTCAGAAGGCATAAGAAGATAAATTCATACTTATGCATTATTTCATTATCAAGTGATTCTAAAATGTAAAATGTTTCATTTTAAAATTGTCAAGTCCTAGTTGTGGGTAAATGGGAATGCCTAGAAAGGTCTACAACTACTCCTGTAACTTGACATTAAGGTATCACCTGATTATTAGCACTACGGTTTCTCCTGATTTTCGACACTACGATGTCCCTTGATTTTGAGACTTAAGTCTCTTTTGTTCTGTAATACCAATCATAGTGTCTTTTGTTCCGGTCTTGTTACCCGCTTTTATAAAAAGGACTAGCCGGCTAATATGTTTGTGTTTTGATATATAATCCACTCTGATGGAAGGTAAATTCTATTCTAACACAAATAAGTCTAATATGTTACAAGTTATGTTCTAATCTAACACAATGATATCTTGTTCTAAGATTTTGAGTTCTGTTATGAAACAAGATAAGTTCTGATTTATATAAGGCATATCCTAATCTGATACAAGTTATATTCTAATCTGAAAGTATTATATCATATTCTGATACTTGTTCATTCCATTTTGATATTTAAATGTTGTGTTTTGTATTGTTGAATCATATTCTATTTTGAGGCACATAATGTTTGGATTGCTCTTTAATATAAACAGTTAAAGATTACTTGTGATGTGATCTGATTCTATGCATGTGTAAGCTGGACGATTGTTAGAGATAGTCGCCAATTTATATATTGTTTAGTTATTCCCCACTAAGTTATATGCTTAGCACGGTAGTTTTGCCTCCATGTAGGTTCTGATAAGAAGGTTTAAAGATTGGGATAAAGACAACCGAAGTGGCCAAGAAGAAGATGTTTTGTTTTGGAAATGTTCAATTCATTTTTGGGTTGTACCCATTAGGATGAGACCCTTTTGTATTTTGTGTATATAGTTTGAAATAACTATAATATAGGTTGGATCTAAATTTTTAAATCATATGTTATGATATTTATACAATGTGTATGAGTTTAACTATTGTCAAGAACAAATGAAATGTAGCATATGTTTGTATGAGTTTCTTAAAAAACTTAGAATGCTATGGATTGTTTAGTTCTGTTTTGTGTGGCTTCTGTATATCCTCTTAGGGGGTATTTAGGTATTACAATATCCATGATAAGGAGCCTAATAGAAAGTATCATACCTGAGTTAACCTCTTCCTAGCTGCTTTATAAATAGCATCATTATTTATGATGAATTATACAATATTTTTTAACATAACTTCATCTACAACTTCATTAGAAATCTTTAATAAAGTATATATGCTTCTTACAAAGCCATGCACATCAATTAATGAGCTCTTTTAACATAATAAACTAAATAATTTATAATGAGCTCCTATCTTCTATTTTTCCAATCACTACACATTATTGAACAACCATAACTTGCCCAAGTCCTTATTCTTTCACTTAGATAACTCGTTATTTCAATAACATGATTTCTTAAAAAGATTACCTCCATAGTCATCAACTGAATGAGTTTTAAATCTTAGACTAAAAGAGGAAATAACATCTATCTTAGGCTGATACTAGTAAGATTGGGTAGTATTAAATAACACACCTACTTTATACTACCATCTAGTTATCACTTTTTTCATATTATGAGTTGTTTCTTTGGATTATGATTCACTACAATGAAATGGTTAAGCTCTATGACTTCATTATGGAGAAAAAATTTGACGTTTATCTTTTTTTATTCCTCATATTAGTTATGGTTTCATCAATCTGTCATTCTTGAGTAAGCATACTACTTTCACTATTACGAACAACATCTTTACCAATGCAAAATTAACTACTACTACCACTTTCATAGTTAACTATTTATCTTCTTTCTTTCTTTCTCATTCTTATAGTCTTTAAGCAAAGTCTTTTTCATTTGCCATTTGACATTATGACTAACTTTTTTGCAAGGTTTTACATTACCTTTGACTCCATATAAACATTTCTTTTACCTGATGATTCCTCCACCTTTTAAATATTTTTCATAATACAAATATATTGTTTGACTTTTTATATCAGGAACTAATCTCGCATGAGCTCAAGTTGGATAATTAAATCTTCTTAAAGAGATTAACTTTTAGGAGTATTTTAACTTTCCTTTTTTATAAAAATAAATAAAATAATAGCTTTATTCTTTAAATAAAATTAAATGAAAAATTAAAAAGTTATTGGAAACTAAATTTTTTGGTGAAACCACAATGAGTTCTAAATTTTCTAAAAGTAGCAAAATATAAGAAAAAAATTGCATTTTGTTAGTGTCATGTTCCTTATTACAATCATTGGGGTGTTTACATTGACAATTTTAGGAATTAAATAAAAATTTTCAAGTCAAAAGGTATATTCATTCTCCTTTTATAGCTGATTCTTTAGAACAATTCACTATTTTACATTTAGGAGAAACAAACCTATGATTGTTCACAAAACATGCAAGTGGAGATAAGAAATCTATAGTAATACCAATTTGTATAGAAATAATTTTCTTAAAGAGATGAGATAAAAGCAATAGCAGATAATACATTAAAGATAATAACAAAAGATAGTTACATTTAAGGTCACTTAGGATACATTTCACAGTTAATAGGTATCATTATTATTTTACATATTAAATAAAGAGCATATAACTTGCAAACCACTTTCTTTCTAATGAAAATAAAATATGATTCAAATTAGGAATACAAGCAATATTACATATGCAAACGTGAATAATACTAAAAATCACAAATCCAAAAATGGAAACAAAGGTGAGAACAATGTGATGAGAGGAGAACAGTATGGATATAATAAGCTATTTTTCCATCTTTTAACACAACACCAAAGCATATCCAGATTAATATGGATGCAAAGAGAGAAAATGAGAATAATGATAAAGATACTTAGAGGATACAATAATGAGGAATCTAGAGAGTTGACAATGGGTGTGATAAGGATGCAAACAACAAAAGAGGTGAGAGTGGGCATAAAAAAGAGGTTGATAACATAAAAATTAAGAGATTTAAGGTTATTGATGAGCAATATGCATCTGCATATTGCTAAAGAGGTTGAGAGGTAAGTTATCTTAATTTTTAATTTAATCCTTAATTTATCATAAATTGTATTTCAATCCTTTGTTCAATATTTTAGGCACTGGTAGGTATCGATTGGTACTAACTAAAAGTTACTAGAACCACCTAAAATTCTAACCTAGTACATAACATCATTTTTTTCTTAATATTTTTTCAACTAATAAAAACTATTTCAATCAGTATCAATAGGTACAGTATTAAAATATTTTTTATAAAGTTGAGATCTTAACTTTAAACCTCTTAGGGATCTTATGATGACTTTCGCAACTATTCTTTTATCGCCCAAACCTTCCCTAAGCAATCTAAGATGATTTGTGCCATTGTACTCTTTAATGGCTTCTGACTCATCCATCTTCAATAGCTCAAATTCTCTCCATAAATTGGGAATTTCAAGTTGTTTTATCATTTTACAACATTGAAAATCTTGGTTATTCTTATCCCAAAACTCCTTTTCAATCTCAAAAGCTATGATTGTCGCAAAGAGTTCTCTAAAACTAAAGAATGAATCATAGTATATTCTTTTCTTTTTCCTTATTATGGTTCTTTAATTCATTTACTATTAGATTATGTAAAAGTTGAGGTGGATCCACCTCTATTTTAACCACATTCTAAATATCAAAGGCTCTTAAATAAGCCTTCATCTTGACTACCCAAACATCATAGTTTTCTTTAGTAGATAATTTATAAGTGTAAATCGCATCGTGTTTTAGGGCATAGTTTGGTATGTGTTTAGTCATTAATTCAATCATTTAGTATGTATTTTGGTTATAATTGTGTTAGTTTGTTAATTATTTGTGTTTTTAAGTGTTTTATGGGTTAATACAAAATTTTAAGCTTAAATATTATATTTTTAAGGTACTTTGATGTGTTTTCTAGTGTTTCAGGGTCAACATTGAAGAATGAAGGAGTTTCAGAGACACTCAGGCCGAAAAACGGCCAACAATCGTGGCATGTCAGGCCACAATCATGACAGAAGCCCAGGAAATGGCCCACAATCGTGGCCTGCATGCCATGATCATGATAGAAGGTTCAAATGGAGGTCACAATCATGGCTCACGTTAGGCAGACACACAGACACTCAAGAACATCAAGTTTTGAAGGATTTTTTTGACCTTTCGAACCCCCCAAAAAAACCCTAAGGTTACCCAAAACACAAGGAGATATTTAAAGAATGAAAAAAAAAGAGGCAAAAAGGGAGCTCTTGCACCAGCCACTTTTGGAGAGAAATCCTATAGAGAATTGTTGAGAGATTAAGAAAGAGAAGAAGGAAGAGAGAAGTGAAGAAGAAGCTGACATCGACGTACATCCTAGATTAGAAGTTTCTGATGTTGCTACCTCCCGTCTACGTTTAGAATCATATTTCCTGTTATTTTCCATTTTTATTATTGTATAGAATTGGACATAGCATTTTAATGATAGGATTGTGAATGTTGAGATGTTCTATACTCACCTTTGGGTTTTTTTAATCTTTGATTTAATAAATTCTTATTGTTTTATGTTTATTGGAATTATTGTGATTGATTTATTGTATTGCATAATTTGGTAATAGATTGAGAGGCTGAATTGATTGAAAAATAATTAAATTGGGCTAATAAAATTTAGGTGATTTAATAAAAATGAGCAATTAATCAAATTGGTAATTGTGTGAAGAGAGATCCCACATAGGTTCCTAATAGTTTATTGGACAACTCTAGATCTAATTAGGGTTTTGGATAGATTTTTAATTAAGAAATTGCAATTTTCCATAATCTAATTAGGGTTTATAATTTAGGGTTAATGGATATAACTTAAGAGAGAGTACTCAACCCTAGGATCGTCTAGGACCCGTAATCCGATAATTCATAATCGATTAGGTTAGCATTAAAGATAGGTAAAAACTCCCCTTTGTCTTAACTAATAGTTCCTTTAGGTTGATTCTTGAGTATGTATTGCAACTGCTACTTTGATAACATTTTCATAATTGATTCTTGGAATTGAGTTGTGTGATTGAATTAAATTATTGACCTAGTTTTGTTATATTTTGAATTAATGGAAATTGTTTTGCCTTAGATTTTAGTATTAGATTATCCATCCTCGTAAGATTGACATCTTAGGTACAATGCGAATGACTCGTGCACTTGTGGATTATGGAGTTTAACTAATTAAAACTTATACACATCAGAAAACCACAATCAATAATAAGGGTGTTAATGTAAGGAAACATGTTGAAACCATTTCAACAATATAGGTTTAAAGTATTAGGTTTCTTTAAGAAGAGAAGGATATTCTCACTTATTTTTCTCTCATATAGACTTTTAATATATTTAAGATTCTAATATTGTGTAAAAAAGTACAATATTTATGGTGTTGTTCTCTAAACATTCACTACATTTTTAAAAAAAAAGGATGAACAACAAAGAGCAAAATTACTTATTACTTTTTCATTGCATAGAAAAGAATATAAATAAATATGGATTTTATTACAACTTAAAGACATGTCTGATCTAAAAATATCGCAAAAATCATGGATGAAAATATGAAATTTTTAAAAATAATAAGTTAAGCTAATCGTGTCAAAACAATATGAAGAACTCAACTAATGTTATCTTTTAATCATCATCTAACACTCAATCATATGCTAAATATGTTTTCTTTGGAAATATGAAATTATGAAACAAATTATTACATGGAAATGTAATCCTAGACATGTTTGGTGAACACAACTTATTCCTCTCTGGAAATGTAAAGAGAGAACATGAGTTGATATACAATCATCTTAGAGATTATAACATAAGATGAAGTAACTAAAGAAGGATACTTAGTGTATTACTCTTAAGACTTGTAAAAAAATGTTGAATTAGAGTTAAAAAATAATTACTTTCATGTTTCATGGAAATGTATGAACACCAACATGGTTATGGTATGAATGAGCCTTTAGATTAAACTGTAAGGATTAAAGATCTTAAGAATTCTCTTACTTCTGGTAATTCAATTTCATCCATTGAAATGTATTGAGAGAATTGGCATCAATGTATGATGTCATTGTGTACCAAATTAAAAATATCTAAATTATTTATCTCATTGAGCCTATTGTTAGATAACCTATCTCAATGGATGTCTCATTGCTATATGTTGGAAGAGTTCAGTTTAACAAGAGGGATTTTGGTTATTTTAAGTTCAAAGCTAAACGAATCGTATGGTACTTATTCTCTTTGTTTCGAATTATATGTTTCCTTTATGATTACCATAACTTTTAAACTATAACTGCATAACTGATGAATGTCTTAGATGAAGTTCTCATCTTATCTTTTTTTTTAGACATTTGGTAGCCCTTTCTGAGGAGTATTTTACATTCATTCTATGAGTTATTTCATTTATGTTGGAAGATGCAATATGCATTTATCTGAAGATAACAATTTTTGGTATAAAGCAGGAGGATATCTATTTGTCATTTATACAAGGTTAGTTTTCAAAGCATTACACAGGTAGATAATATAAGAAGCTAGTTCTGATTTACTTTCAAACTATACCATTTGTCTCATCAACCAAATATGTTTTCACTTTTATCAATCAAGAAATACAAATAGTTAACACTAAGGTATTTCTTATGCTTCTAGTTGTAAACCAACAAGACTTTTGTAGTTTCATATTCTATTTATTTTGCATCAGCATTTTCAGGTAGGATATATGGATGGCATATTTTTTTTCTCTCCTTAGTCAATTAGAGCAACCAATGGTCCCAATTAAAAGTTTATCATATTTTGTTAGTTTGTTATCGTCCTTTAAAATTCTTGCTAGGGAAATAAAGGTCATCATATATATTGTTCTTGTATTTGCATTAACGTATTCTTTTTTATGTTAAAATTATATATCTAGAAGCTTTTTTATTTATATTTTAATTTTTCTTGGGTTTATAAAGAGATTTAATAATATGATATTTTAACTTTAGAATGGATAAAAAAACTTTGATCGATAATAGGCATGGATGAACTAGTTTATGGTGACTAAATCATGAAATATTCAACTTAGGAAAGTAAAAGACATTTATGATTATAGTGAGTGAATGAAGGAATTGTAGAAAAGGATGGTCATTATGTAATTATTAACAAGCCCTTCATCCACGAAGGTAGAATTTATTTGGTATATGAAGAAGGAATGTGTGTAAAAACATAATTTTTATGATAAAAATCAAAATTGGCATTCATAACTTTATAAACAATTGTTACAAATCATAATAGTGTAATATTGCATACCTGATGCAAAAGATCCCATTATTGAAAAGAGACCGACAAACTTCACTGCATTCTTAGTTAAAATTAGTTCCTCTCTCTTGACTCTCTTGCATTACAGAAACTTGATGAAAAATAATCTATTACCTTAATTAATAGAGAGGACCAATTTATATATCTATGAATTTTAATCTGGTACGTCCATTAAGTGACTAAAATAAATGGTTGAAATTGATTCCACTATTAAATAGAAAATATAAACCAAATAGAACTCTTCCATTATATTAATAATGATATTAATATATATAGAATATAGCCATTAGTTGGGCCACATTATAACATTCTCTTACTTGACCAGATACTTCAAACTTTATTTTAATAGTTTAAACATTAGGTGTGCGTACTCTTCTACTATCTTCATAATCTACCCCAACATAGTAAACCACATAATATGGGTTATGGTGGTTATACATTTCAACACATCACATACTTCCTTCCATATACCACAAAACTAGTGGTTTATCAAGTTAGGTAATATAAGTTATATATAAATATCATAAAGGTCCATATTAATGTCTTATAAACAATTTATTTAATAACAATTACATTTGCACATTCATAATAAATAAGAAAATTGTCAATTAGAAACTTTATTAAGCTCAAGAGTGTTAAAAAGTCGATAAAAAACAATCATCAATATAACCAAGGCCTATTCTTTGAACATGTTACTTAAATATCTTTGGTGAAAGGCCTTTAGTTAAGAGACCTAAAATTATAAGATTGGACATATTTTGTTCAATACACCTTCTTTGTTTATGAACTTCCTCCTTTATGGAAAAGTATTTCAACTCCATATATTTGGCCCCTCTACAGTATTTGTCATTCTTGAAGAAGAAAAATGTTGCAGAATTATTGCAATAAATTTTCAGCAGCTTAGTAATGGTGTCGATAACCGCAAGTCTAAAATAAAGTTTTTGCAACCATAAGGAATTAATTTTAGCCTTAAAATAACCTAAAAATTTTTCTTCTATTATTGATGAATCAATGATAGATTGTTTATCAATTTTCCATGAAATTGTTCCTTCTGTTAGTAGAAACAAATAGCCAAATGTTGACTTTTTATTATTAATACATCCAACAAAACCTGACTCAGAAACAAATAGCCAAATGCTAACTTTCTATTATTAATACATCCAACAAAACCTGAGTCTGAATATCTAATTACTTCTAATAGATTTTATCTTCTATATATAAGCATATAGTCCTTTGTTCCTTAAAGGTATCTTAAGACTTTCTTTGCAACTTTCTAATGGTCTACACCAAGATTGTTTTAATATTTGCCTAGCATTACAACTGTAAAGTTGATATTGGGGACTATAATAATATAAATATATGGAATAGATTCTATTTTTCTACGTTCAACATCATTGTTTAGACCTTACATGAGCTTAAATTTATCACCTTTTTATATCGTGACAATCCTTGTTGAACATTTGTTCACATTAAATCTCTCAAAAATTCTTTCAATATAGTCTTTCTAAGACAACTTTACTAGTCTTTGCGATCTATTTCAAAATATTGAAATTTCTATCACATAAGATGCCTCTCTTATATCATTCATTTCAAAATTCTTAGAGAGAAAATCTTTAGTCTTATACAATATTTCTGAATCATTAGCAGCAAATAAAATATCATTAACATATAGAACTAAAAATATAAACTTACTCCCATTGATCTTTCGATAGATAAAATGGTCAATAATATTTTCTTGAAAATTAAAAGATGTTATTGTATTATTAAACTTAATATACCATTATCGAGAAGCTTATTTAAAATCTATATATTGATTTCTTAAGTTTACACACCATGTGATCCTTTCCTTCTATAGAAAAAAATTTCAGTTTGATTTATATAAACTTCTTCCTCAAGATCACCATTCAAAAAGGTATTTTTCACAACTATTTGATATAGCTCTAAATCAAACAGAGCCAATAGTTGAGACAAGTGAAATAGTCTCTTTAAAATTAATGTCATCTTTTTAAGTATAACCTTTGGCAACAAGTCTAGCTTTATATTGTTCAATATTGCCACTTGAGTCACATTTGGTCTTAAAGACCCATTTGCATTTGACTCACTTAGATCCTTCTGACAAATTAATGATGTCCCATACATTTTTCTGTTCCATTGAATTTAACTCATCTTTCATAACATCATTCCATTTATCAAACTTGTCACTTTCTATGGCTTATGAACATGAAACAAGGTCGTTATTAATGCCATAATCAAATTCTGACTCTTATAAGTAGACAATGTAGTCATCAAGAATAGATGATCTTGTTGGCCCCCAAATTCTTTTTTTATTAAATAAGTATGACTTCCTTTATTTTGAGGCTTTGTTTGATAAATTATTT
>JANSVA010000216.1:31843262-31862677 GCA_025504915.1 Erythroxylum reticulatum
CCTTCCAAGAAGGATAATTTGCACCGTGAAGTTTCGCATCTGATGTCATGCCTGGATTAATGATCACTACAGTGTTGGTGTATAGTTTGATTTGGTATACAAAACTGTATAGGAATTGATTCAAGATAATGTGATATACTTGTGATGTTGTGTTTTGACTCGAGTGAGCACATCGATGATGGTTCACTCACTGAGTTTGCAAAACTCATCAAAATTGCAACATTTTTTTAGGTACTGAGGAGACATAGCTTCTAAGGCAATCTAGTAGCAATTTAGTATTATCAATTTTGGAATCAAGAATGGCTCAAAGGTCTGATCAGCCGATGTTTGAGGAGTTTAGATAGATTGTTTTTGTTAGCATCTCATTTCATGTTAGATATTTTGTAAAGAAAAGTCAACTCTTATATGTTTTTGTAATATACATATATGGGTTATGAGATGTAATGGCAATATAAATGATGTTTGTGAAATGAAATGAGAAATGTTGAACTTATGATCACTTATGTTCTGTATGATGCCATAATAGTGATTGCTTTAACATGGCATTCTCATAGGTTATGTTCTTGAATGTCCTCTAGATTTTTAGGTATTTGCTCTATAGTAGTGGTGTGTTATAATTTTTGGTATCAGAGCATAGTTTGGCATCTTTAGGGACATATAAGAGCATTTAGACATGATATATAATGAGAGATTTGTATAGTGATCATAACTATTGTTTGTTATAGATCATCCACTATAGGAGATCAAGCTGCAGAGTCAACTGCCCTTGAGTCCATAGGAGCCAATAAAGAGTTCTCCAGTACCATAGTCTAAACAAATGCCTCCGAGAACTCATGAGAGGACAGAGAGAAGGTATGATAAGCTTAGAAAATAGGGGGTTGTAGACTTCCATAGAAGTACAGACCTTACGGAGGCAAAAGGATGGTTGGAAAGAATAGAGTGGGTAGTTGATTAGATGGACTGCGAATCCGATGAAAGGTTCAACTATACAGTCTCGCTACAAGGTTCAGTTTATCAATGGTGGAAGGCTGTTCCTAGCAATTTCGTTTGACCTTGTAGACTGAAATGAGACGATTTTCTGAAAATTTTCAAGGAGAACTATATGCCCAAGATTTACCTGGATAGGAAGATGAAGGAGTTTTTAGATTTGAAACAGGGGAATCTTATTGTAGTTGAGTATAAGGTGAGATTTAATAAATTAATGGGGTATGTCATTGCATTAATTCTAACTGAGGAAGACAAGTGTAGGTGGTTTGAAGGCAAACTGAATATGGAGATCAGAGCGAGACTAACCATTACCAATTTAAGTAGCTTTATTGAGCTGAGAGCTGCCTCAATCCGAATTGAACAATCGCTAAAAGATGGGCAAGGAGAGTATAGGCAAGAGTTTAGAATGAAGAGGCAGGGTGAGTCCTAAGTTGATTCTGCCAGGAGATTTAGTAAATGCCAAAATAGATCATTCCGATGACTAACTAGATCGAGACAATCGGGATTTAAACCGAGAGGTGGTTTTATTCTGGTTGGTAGTGGAAGAGGCAAGTATCTGGTGGACAAACACAACAGATGCTCATTTATGAGCACTGTGGAAAGAAACACGGTGGAGAATGTTGGAGGTTAACGAGAGCATGTTTACGTTGTGGCTCTTATGAGCATCAGCTTAGAGATTGTCCCATAACCTTTAAAGCACAGTATAGAGTGAGAAAGGGATCAATGGCTAAGACTACTGCCCAATAAAATAGAGTTAGTGGAGCAGGACAGAGAGGCAGAGGTAGAGGAAGAATTAGTTCAGTAAGTCCTAGTGTTACGACTGAGGTATGGAGTAACCAACTGCAGTCCTCAGGCCAGGATCTTTGCAATCACCAGACAGGAGGTGCAGAACTCCCCAAATGTTATTGCAGGTGTGTTAAATGTCTTTCAATTTAAGGCATTTGCATTATTAGATCCAGGATCCACATATTCATTTATTGCACCACATTTGGCATATAAACTACATTGTGAGAGAGAGGTGATGAAATGTGGCTTAGAAATGAGTACTTTAGTGGGAAGTACTACAGTGAGTGGGGAAATCTGTAAAGGGTGTATCATTCAGATTGATCAGGCAGAGTGGAAGGCCGACTTGATAATATTGCAGTTGAAGGAGATAGATCTCATATTAGGTATGGACTAGCTTACTGCACATAGGGTGGCAATGAATTGTTATACTAAGGAAGTGACTATTGAATCTCCTAATCAACTAAGGGTGATATTTCGAGGTGTTAGTCAAGTAGTGCCAGCTAGGTTGATTTCCACAATGAATGCTCTCAAACTGATTTAAGGTGGATGTGAGGCATACTTAGCTTATGTAACTGATACCCAAACTGAGTAGATTGTACAAGATATTCCTGTTATTAAGGATTTCCTAGATGTGTTCCCTACTGAATTATCGGGTTTACCACAAAAAAGGGAGATAAAGTTTATGATTGACTTAGTTCCAGATACCGCTCCTTTATTGATTCCTTAGTGTAGGATGGCACTTGTGGAACTTAAGACTCAATTGCAAGAGTTATTAAATAAGGGTTTCATCAGACCGAATGTGTCACCTTGGGGAGCTCCAATGTTGTTTGTGAAAAAGAAGGATGGAACTTTGAGATTGTGTATTGACATAGATAGTTGAATCGGGTAACAGTGAAGAATAAGTATCCTTTACTGAGGATTAATGATTTACTTAATCAATTACAAAGAGCTCAGGTGTTTACTAAGCTAGATTTAAGATCAGGTTACTATCAGTTGAAGATAGCAGAAGTTAATGTACTAAGGAGTGCATTCAGGACTAGATATAGGCACTTTGAGTTTTTGGTGATGCCTTTTTGATTGACAAATGCTCCGGTAACTTTTATTGCGTTAATGAATAAGGTATTCCATCCTTACTTAGATCATTTTGTGATTTTGTTCATAGATGATATTTTAGTGTACTCGATGAGTAAAGAGGAACATTTTGAGCACTTGAGGTTAGTCCTATAGATAATGAGAGAGAAGCAATCGTATGCCAAGTTCAGTAAGTGTGAATTATGGCTTGATCAAGTAGTATTCTTGGGTTATATAGTGCCTGAAAAGGGCATACAGATGGACTCAAAGAAAGTTGAAGCAGTGATGAAGTGGGAAGCCCTGAGAAATGTGTCTAAAATCTAGAATTTTCTCAAATTAGTAGGATATTACAAAAGGTTTATCGAGGGGTTTTCATTGATCTTTGCCCCTTTGACAAAACTTTTAAGAAAGAATGTACCTTTCAAATGGATTGATGAATGCCAAAGGAGATTTGAGGAGTTAAACCACCAGTTGACTACAACACTAATGTTAGCTATTCCATCCGGATCTGGAGGATCTGTAGTGTACAATAATGCTCCACACCAGGGGTTGGGATGTGTATTGATGTAGTATAGCAGAGTGATTGCATATGCATCAAGACACTTGAGATCTTATGAATTTAATTATCCGGTTCATTACTTAGAACTTGTTGCAGTGGTGTTTGCATTGAAGATTTGGAGATATTATCTGTATGTTGAAACATTTCAGATATTTACAGACCATAGAAGTTTGAAATATTTGCTGAGTCAAAAGGAGTTGAATATGAGACAAAGGTTGTGGATTGAGTTACATAAAGATTTTGATTGTATAATTGAGTATCACCCTGGTAAAGCTAACATTGAGGTTGAAACATTAAGAAGGAAATACAATAGTAGTATGGCATAGATAAAGACATCAAAGTTAGCAAACCTAGTACAATTAAGAGCATTAAATGTCGAATTGAATTTGGGGCAAAATGAAGCATTATTAGCTACATTAAAGCTTAGGCTAGTATTGCATGAAAGGATCAGAAAAGCTCTAAGTAAAGATCAAGGATTAGTGAAGTTTATTGAGAAGTTGAAACAAGATTCGAGTTCTGAGTTTAAGTTGAGAGATGATACATTGTGGTTGAAGCAAAGATTGTGTGTACCTGATGTTGATGATTTGAGAATAGAGATTTAGGAGGAAGCTCACATAGCAATTTATGTTATGCATCCTAGTACTACCAAGATGTACAGTACTATGAAACAAAATTTTTGGTGGCCAAGGATGAAGAAGCAAGTGGCGGAGTATGTTGCTAAGTGTTTGACTTCTTAGTAGATTAAGGCTAAGTATCAGGCTTCAGTTGGAAAGTTACAGTCATTTCCAATTTCGGAGTGAAAATGGGAGAGGATTACTATGGATTTCATTATGAGTTTGCCTAAAACTCCGAATCAACATGATGCTATATGACTCATTGTTGACAAATTGACGAAATCGGCCCATTTCTTACCTATGAGGGAGAATAATACACTGGATCAGTTGGCCCTGAGGTAAGGAAATGAAATAGTGAGATTATATGGAGTTCCATTATCTATTGTATCATATCAGACCCCAGATTTACTTCAACATTTTGGAGTAGTTTACAGTCAACCATGGGTACAAAGTTGAATTTTAATACAACATTTCATCCTCAGACAGACAGATAGAGTGAGAGAACTATTAGGACTATTGGGGATATGCTTAGAGCTTATGTTTTGGAGTTCCAAGAAATATGAGGAAACAATACTCCCATCTGTTTGATCAATCAGGTAAGAATTTCGAGGACGAAATTTCTTAAGGAAGGGAGAATTGTAATAGTCGATTTTTCAAATTAAGGGATTAGAACCTTAAAGTGTTGCATATAAGCTATATCATTGAAAATTCATGAATTACATTTCATTGACGTGCATATCAATAGCATACACATATGAATTATGAATTAGTAAACATTGTAAGAATATATATGCACTTAATTGACTCATTCCGGAGTATGAAAGGTTTAAAATGATCATGATGTTAATTGTGTATTATTTATGCCTTACATTTTGGTTTGATTGATTACAAGTAGTAAATTTGGAATTAATTGGTACAATTGGAAAATTGATTAATTAAAATGTACATTTGGTCTAGGAAAAATATCAAGTGGTAAGATAAATTGATATATGGAAAATTAAGATGCATAAGCCTATGAATTAGTGACATTTAGCATGAAAAATTAAGTGACAAATGGTATAGCTAATTAATTGAAAAATGGCAACAATGAGTGGGTGACAAATGTCCTAGCTTAATGGTGACATTTGGCAAAAAATATGCAGGACAAATGGAGAATATGCTTAGGGACATATGTCATGGTATTATGGAGATACCTAGCATATAAGGTGTTAAGTTTCTGTGGGAGTAATATTAGTTTTGTTCATTTCTTCTTCTTTCTTCTTCTCACATCACCAAAAGACTCTCACCTATACATCCCTATATCTTGCCTATGTTTGTGTCCAATTGCTACACCAATAATCCATGCTTTCACCCTCACAAAATTAGGTGAAGAATCAGAACATAATTTTTCTTGTTATAGCCTTTGACCCTAGCTGAAATCCATTTAATTCCCACCTTGAATTCGTGATAATTTTTGCATGCATGGAGAGTTGAATTAGCTTAATCTTTGAGCTAAAATTTGAGATAGACAAGTAATCAAAACTTGATATTTATGGCATGTTATAATAAAGAATTTATGATGATGAAATTGGGATGGATTGTATATGATGATGATGTTGAAGATGTGCTGGAAAATGGAGAATGAATGGGTACCTTTATGTTTTTTTTCCTTATACAAAAACAATATTTTATGGGCTGTTGTATGGATGATTTAAGTTGGGATTTGAAGTATAACTGATGAGGAATTCATGCTAAAGATAGGCGTTATTAAGGTGTTTTAAAATCTGGAAAAAGTTAGAGTTGTAGGTGTGTGTAAAAAAGTAACTGTAATGATATAAGTGAGTAGAATTTTGTAAGACTTTGTGTAACCAATATAGAAGTTAAATTAACCTAAAATGAAGTAACCTTAAAGGACATGAAATATGAAAAGTTTCAGGTATTAGTGATGTCTTTAAGGTTGTAAAATTCATGAAGTATTAAAGGTAGTAAAGTTACACACATTAATGAAGTTGATTACAAATTTTGGAATTTTTATTTCAACCTTGTGTACATGTCGAACCAGCTAAGAAATTTCACTCTTAATTGGTATATTTGGACTTTATTAAGGCTAGGAATGAGTCTAGATTATTGTTTGATTAATTGGTTAAGAGCTTGATAAGTTACGTAGTTAATTGATGTGATAACCTAAAGAATTGGATTGTTTTTATGTGGTTGAGTTCAAATATGGAAATTTTGTTAAAGAAATAAATAAGTTCTTTTAATTCAAACATGATCTTAAGGACATGATTAATGTGTATAAGTATGGATGAATGAGCATTGAAGAACATGGGGTAATTATGAATGAGAATTGGGTAAATGTATGAATATATATTGCCGAAAAAAGTTTGGTGAATGTATAGATTTAGCTTGTTGAAATTCCAGATTTAAAGTAACAATTATGTGTGTGTTATAAGAGGCTTTTGATCATGAAAATGTTCAAAGATAAGAGTAAAGTATGGTTGATGAATTTGGAGTAAATCAAGCTAACTTTAAGGTACAAACTTGATTGCAAAATGGTAGTATACAAAATATGATGTTTGAATTGTCTCAAGGTGTATAAGCACAAATTGAATAGTTAAGATCTATGTATAAGAATATATATCTGGGAAAGTCAATTGAGCATGCATTGAACATAACACATATACATGTGTATGATTGAGTACTTATTTGATTAAACAAGTTAGTAAAGTGTACATATGTGTGTATTGCATAATTTAGAAGCACAAATTGACCGACAACTTCCAGACATTATCAACTCGTCAAGGCAATAGCTATCTGGAGTATACTGTGAGTTAACCTAGATGTTTACTCACTATTTTTGAATTGTTCTTAATTAACTATTAGATATTGAGCTATTACTAGTATGATTGTGTTAATTCCGGACATTGATGGTCTGAGGAGTTTGATATTCGGGACTGTATTAGAAGTATTTGCAAATTGACTATGAATATGTAAATTATGTTATCAATTATTTGTTAAATGCTGAACTTAGATCCGATGAATGTGCTATATGACTGTGCACACTGAATGAGAGTTATTAATAGCATAATATATGATTTGATGCATTTTCATTACATTGATATGCATAATCAAATAATGGAGTTATGACCGAAGTAACCAACATGAAAAAGAGCTTAAAACTAAAAAATGTGCACATAGAACCACAGGCTCAACGATTAATGAGCCCAGTATTCATAATGGGTACAGGAAAGTATCTGAAATGAGCTCGATATCCATAATAGATATGGGACAGTTAATTAGGTGCTCCGTCATAAAAAAATAAAAATGAAAGTAGAGTCTCATGTGCATTGCATATATATATCTTTACATGTATCATGTGAATCATTGTAAAGAATGACTAAATTGAGTTGATACAATGTTATGCTATGCTTATGTACATATGAATGATTGTGAAAAAAAGTACTGAATTGTGTTGATATAGTGATCTACAATACTTGTATACATGTTGATGACATGAATGATTGAGGTGAAAATTGGATTGTTATGAAAAGATTATAAGACAAGTTTGTATTATAATGTGCTTAATGAGATATGATGTATAGTGTGATTTGGTATACAAAACCGCATGAAAATTGAATCAAGCTAATATGATATACTTGCGATGTTGTGTTTTGACTCAAGTGAGCACATCGATGATG
Organism: Erythroxylum reticulatum; assembly: GCA_025504915.1. Lineage (NCBI taxonomy): Eukaryota > Viridiplantae > Streptophyta > Magnoliopsida > Malpighiales > Erythroxylaceae > Erythroxylum > Erythroxylum reticulatum. The sequence continues at coordinate 31,850,957 of JANSVA010000216.1, forward strand.
GTTCACTTACTGAGTTCGCAAAACTCATCAAAATTGCAACGTTATTTTTCAGGTACTGAGGAGACGTAGCTTCTAAGGCAATCTAGTAGTAGTCTAGTATTGTCAATTTTGGAATCAGGAATGGTTCAAAGGTCTATTCAGGTGATGTCTAAGGAGTTTAGATAGATTGTTTCTGTTAGCATCTCATTTCATATTAGATATTTTGTAAAAAACAGTAAACTCTCAGATGTTTTTGTAATGTACATGTATGGATTATGAGATGTAATGACAATGTAAATGATGTTTGTGAAATGAAATGAGAAATGTTGAATGAAATGAGAAATGTTGAACTTATGATCAATTATGTTATGTATAATGCCATAATAGCGAATATGATTGCTTTAACATGCCATTCTCATAGGGTATGTTCTTAAATATCCTCTGGATATTCGGGTATATACTTTATAGTAGTGGTGTGTTACACCTTTGATCCTATTTTTATGCTTTGTAAAGTGGAATAGGAAAATAGGAACCATCTTTTCTTTAAATTTAGGTTCTTTAAAGCTATTTGGAATAAAGTGTTGAATCTCCTAAGGGTGAAATGTCAAACATATGAATGGAATGGAGTACTAGAATGAGTACCAAAAAGGCCAAGCAACTTAAACAAAATGATGAGATACTCAAAACTACTTTATCTCGTCTATATATGCAATATGGAGAGAAAGAAACAATATAATATACAAAAGTGAAGCTATAAGGGAATATTAGCTAACTGATAACAATATAAAATGGATTAGAGAGATCATGATAGCAAGGAAAGCACAAAACATAATCACTCCTGGTAAAGATCAGATGGAATTTTTTATTTGTGATTTATATTCTAGTTCTTGGGTCTTTGTATTGAATTAGTGTTTATATGTAATAGTACTTTATGGTACTAATATAATGACTTTTCTAGAGTTTCACTAAATTTTTGCATTCATCTTTCAAAAAAAAGGAGTTTTTTATTAAGAACACTAAACAAAAATTGTATGAGCCAAATGTTTTGGTAGGTATTGCAAATGGTACATTTTAGGCAGCTTTGTGAGTTATTTAAACCTAATTTAGGCAATTATTTTCAAAAAATTTTGTTATTGTTATGATTACCTAGGAATCTTTGCATTATAAACTAATTACTCATATATATGAATACATGTAAGGGTTTTTTTTAATCAGAAGCATATATGTAATTTCACTTTTCATAATAATAAGTATGGGCACAAAATGACTTGCTAAGAATTACTTCAATAACCTCTTAAGACTCAATACATTAAAGTTAACAAACTTAATAAAGATTTGAGAGTTGAAATAGGTATAATGTTTGTTACAGGGCTAGAAACTTTATGATAGAGGAAATGCAAGGAGGTGTAAGAGTATAATATGTAAGCTATGAGATTACAAGGAAGAACTGTTGAGGAAAAATCTTAGTAGTAGAGTTGAATTGGTTATTAAAAGTACATCACTTGGAGATGATTTCTAAGTATTATTTTTTAGGATATGTGAATATTTTGAATATTGCAAGAAGGTTTCCTTAGTTAGTTGTAGATGGTTTATGGGACTAGGTGATTAATCTTGAAGGTATTATTAAAGGTGAGATATTGACAATAGTAAGAAGAGATGATAAAAATCAGATGTTCCTGATAGTATAGGTTATGGTTCATACTCAAACAATAAACACCTAGAGCTAGTTTTTAAAGTTACTGAAGAAAGAACTAAAACTAAAAGATGGAGGTGGATAAACAATGATTTTTTACCATCAAAAGGTTTTATCTAAACTTTATTTACTTTTATAACATAAAATTACTCATATTATTTATTTAATAATGTTTGTCAATTAAATGTCATCTATGATCTTGTGGGAATACTTGGTAAGAAACTTCCAAGGATTAAAGTCAAGTGTTATGTAAGGCACTTGTTTACTAATTAAGGAAAGAGGGATCATTAGGGACAATAGGTAGAAAGACTAATCTAGTAATGCTAGAAGTAATCTAACAACCTAACTTATTTTTATATTTAAAAGAGTTAGAAACGGAATCATATGACGCTTATAAGGGTTTACTAAGAATTCTAAAGGAAAAGTGGCCAAGAGCATATTTCAACAATTCATTTAAGTGAGATGTTATATAAAATAATCTTTGTAAAGCATTTAATGGAAGCATTATAAGAGTTCAAATAAAAAATATTATTAAATTCTTTAAAAAATTATAGTGCATATAATAAAAATATTAGTTAAAAATTGAAATATATTTAATAAGTGAAATTGAGCTTGGTTTAAGAATAAAAAGAAAATTGAGAGTTAAAAAAGGCTAAATATTGATTGTGAACTTGAGACTAATGGTGTTGGTTTAAAGTAACATACAAAAAAGTTAAGCATGCTATGAACTTGAGACCAAAGAAATGTAATTGCATAAATTGGAATATAATAGGAATCACATGTCTACCTACCGTTATTATCATCTAGTATATCAATGAACAATCTAAAAGATATGTATCACATTGGTTTATGAATGATAAGTATCTATAGGGTTATCAATATGATGAATCTAGTATAAGGAGCGAAATTTTGGCCTAAAACCAAATATGATCCACCATTGCCACCTTCATTAAAAAAAATGTTAGGTAGGCCAAAGAAAATAAAAGAAAAGGGGATTAGGAGAATTCTATTAAAGGAAACAAATTGTTAAGGAGAGGAATTAAAATGAATTGTTAAATATCCCTCCAATAAGGATATAACAAAACCACATGTCCAATGAAATGTGCATCACAACAAGCTGTAATTAATAGGATTGAAAAATTGAGTATAAGTTAATACTTATTCATCAAATTCACAAATTTATATCTTCAATAATGTTATGTTTTTTTAATAAATTTTATGGTTATTTAAGAAAGGAAGGGAAATAACGCTTGAGAATTTCAAACACAAATTTTATACAATTTCCAAGCAAGTAATTCCACTATTAATCCGTTAAGGCCAACACCAGTGACAAAGTCAAATAAAAGAAAAGTACAAGTTTGAATATATGGATTTTATAAGGTGAGGAACCTCAAAAATCTATAACAAGATGAGTCATAACTAGATAAAGGTCACATGTATGGAGAAGTCATAAGACATTTGGGTTTTAAATTCAAATTTTCAATGGACATACCATTTGATTATTTGTTGATATTTTTCTTAGGATGAAGCAAATGTACGGATAAGGATAACAAGATTAAAAGCATCTATGACTATTGTGGACGGTCATTTAATTGAAGTGTCAAAATGATTAACTTTTTCTATTTTATCAATATTATAACATCTAGGACAATGCCAAAAGCATTGTCTTTGGCTATTTTATCACTAACTTTTGCTATTTTATAAATGCCAAGAACATTTTTTTAGAAGTAAATAACTAGTTTGTTAACTTTTGTCTTTATGGAAATGTTGTGTGCAAAAAGAAGATAGGATTATCATATTAATTCAAAAGGAATTTTACCTTTTGTCACCTTATGTTTCCTTTCACTTTTGTAGTATAAAACCATATAAAAACTATGCATTTATCTTTATAACATCACTTGTGGAAGGGATACACAAATTTGTTATTTATGCCTGTTACATACATAATAGTAAACTTGACAATTATTAAGAGAAAAGTTGATGCTTTAGCTTAACAAGGTATGCATCAATTGCTTTATGTATTGAAAATGACTATCAAGTTCCAGTTAATTGTTTTGGCTCATTAACATAGACATCACAACTATTACAAAAAAAATGTTATGTATACCTTTGGCAAGTCCTTTTTAGGAGGGAAAATGAGTACATAATAATAAAAGAATGCCAATAATTCATTAACACCCATATATGGACCAAGCTACTTCTAACTAGTACCCATGGATTCATAAACCACAAAATTATAGGTTTTAAGCAATGATTTCAAAACCAAGCCATAATAATACCATTATTTTCATAATTAACAACTATATTAACAGAATAAATGTAAACTAATCCTTTCGCATTCTCATCTACCCATAACATTTTTTATGGCAATCACAAACAACATAATATCTATAAATTATATTTTTTAACTTCATCATTTTATTTTCTCTTTCTAGCTTGTTTATCTTCTTTAATAGATTAAGGATGATGTTCAAACCTTTTATACATATTAGGATTTATCCATTTAAAAAACCTACAACCTTCATTCTAAAATTGAATTTTACACGAAAAAAATTAACAAGATTATCATGATTTAAAACCCAAAGAATAAAAAAAAACTTAACAAAAATTAGAAATGTATTAGTCCAATGTAATAATCAAGCTTGCCTTTATCTTTCAATTCATAGTGCTTCCTTCGACAAACTAGTTATGATGCAACGGGAAGCTACAAACTTTCTTGTCTCAATTTTAGAAAATAGAAAAAGGAGTGGGGGAGGGAAGAAGAAAATGCAGATGAATATGAAGAGTGACGGTTTAGGGTTAGAAAAAGCTAGGGTTGAGCCAGAATAAAGTCACATAAGTTATCCAAGTGTCCACCAAAAATGTGCTCCATTAGCCATATCAACAAATAACTAATAGAAACAACATTTTAAATTAGATTGTATGAGTTTTGAAAGCTTTGTAACTAAATTAAAAAATTTTAAAGCCTCGACACTAAATTGAAAAAATTCTAAAAAGGTAGACATTTGTGAAATTGTTACCCTAATTTAAATCTTGATAAGACAAAAATTATTTAACTACGATGATATTGATTTATTTTTCAAAGATAAAAGAAAGTGATTACATTACTTAGTTTAATTTAAGTGTTTGCTGCTAAGTATAAAAGGAACTCTTAGTGGTCATATATTAGGAAGAGAATGTCTTCCTTTTAAAAGGAACTAAGAAATTAGGAAAGTTGTAGACTATGGTGGTGTAAAACAACTTTTTTTCTAGGAATTAATGTATAACATGATTAGTTATTTTGTTTCTTAAGTTGGAATAAAAAAACAAATTCAGTAGAACTCTTTTCCTATAAAGCAATAAGGAAATCATCTACGTATAACGAATTGAATATCTTTATATTATAAATTGAATGTACATTTTAACTCCTAATGTTTGCACCAAAATTTAATTTAAACCTTAATGTTTAGGAGCATTTAAAAAGAATCATAGCGCTTCAAAATCGTATTAATTAAACTTCTAATTAATGGACCCTTAACCTTATAAGGGTTTATCAGTTAAGTATCACATTAGCACTTATGTGGCCTTTTAAAATGAAATTTTCTACATTATATGAGAATCACTAGTGCCACATGAAACCCACGTGACACTGGTGTGATCTACTTCTAAAATAAGTCATCTTTTCTCCTTTCTTCCATTGTCTTCTCCTTTCTTTTGTCATTCCTTTTATATAATTCCTCCTTTTAAAAAATACAAATAGAATCATTCTATTTATGGAGCAATTTCATGTTCTTAGAGTTTTATTTTGAATATGGGATCAAACCATATCGAAGGAATGTATGGATAATCCTCTACTAAGAAGCAATCACTAACGTGATATCAATATAAAAACAACTCACACTTGAAACCCATTCTTTAATGTTTTCTTTCATTTTATAGTGGTAACGTTTTAAATAGAGAATATTAACTAGTTGTAGTTGTTCCAACTCAAGATTGATAGAGCGAAGAGATATCTTAGCTATCTTTGAAACCATATCATTCTTTATAGTAGATACATTACTTAACAAAGCCTACAAGCTTTAAAAGCCTCTTACTATAATCACGAAAATTTGGTAATGGTCTTATATGTATACACATCCCATATAAGCCTCACCCCTTTCTGTTTCTCTCTCTTTTACTTCCTACTGCCCTATAAACATAGAATACTCAAGCCTTTGCATATAAAAATTGAATCTTTACACTGAAAACATCCTTAAAACTAGTGAGATTATAAAAATAGCAAGATTTAAAGAGTAGAGATTGTAGAATAATGCTAAAATCATCATAGGTGATGAAATATAGGTCCTTTGAGAGATGCACAAGGTTATTAGTAGACCATTTAAAAGTAACAGAATCAGTGACCATAGACCATAATATGAGAAGGAGAAGATTCGTTAGGACCCAAACTTATGGCCAATTTTTACTTATTGAAAAGTTATCCTTTGATCTCACCTTTTTTACATTTGATGTAGTTATGTGGCAGTAGTTATGGAAGATAGGAGAAAACAATAGAACAAAGAAGAAAAAATGACTTATTTTTGAAAGTGGACTTGGTAGGTCTTACATATAGTTATAAAAAAAAGTTATATTAATGTTAAAATGACACTTAACTAAAAAAATCTTAATGAAATTAAGAGATTTATTAATTAAATATCAAATTCAAATAATTTTAAAATACAAAGGAAAGGAAACAAAGACATGACATCAAAGGATAGACCTTTATACGTTTTACACTTAATAGTTGCATGATAGATATGTGGCACCACCTTAATATAAAAAATCCAAACCTTTATTGAAGTTTCTTATTAGTTATATATACTTCACACCATAGGTTTGCCTTTTATTGTTTTTGTTGATAACCTAAGAGGAATTCTACCCATTTGGCCTAAGAGTGAAAAAGCTCAGTTGTCATATGTTTGGGGGTTAATTAAATTGCTTGGAGAATTCTTAGACATATGAATTTGTAAGAAAGTCCAAAACATGGGAGGCAGGATAGTTGAGACATGATGGATGTGTGATGAGCAGTTAGTTAGAATGTGGACACGATGGAGAAGAAGTTTGAAGTTGAGAAGTTACATGAGAACTATTTGAGGCAGATACATATGTGAAGATGTATTAAGACACAAATAAGAGAAAAAGAAAAAAGGCAACAATCAGACTACTCCACACACACAACCTATCATTATTTTAGCTTTCTTTGCATTTTATACATATCCTTTTCTTAAATAAAAAGTATCCTTTCAACTTAAATTTTATTTCAATAATATTTTAGCAATTTGGTTACTTAAAAATATGTTCTATAAGTTTTCCAAAGCCTACCTATATGGTTATTTAGAAGTCAAGTACATTGTTTGTAGAATTCCTCCCTGGCATGCTGGAATTTCAGGTTGTCATAAAAGCAAATAATAATTTGGTAAGCCCAGTAAGACCATGACGTGTGTACAAAGAATGTAAAAGAATTACTATTCTTTTAGACCTAGTGGAAGAATTCTCAACTGCAGTAGGGAATGAAGGCTTTATATCATAAATGATTGCAAATCTTGAGAAAGCAATGCCATCTTTAATTAAGTCTTTATCTGACAAGAATTCAAAATTGCCGCAATCGTCAATAAGAAATGATGTTATGCAAGCAGATGAGATTTTAGAGTTGAATTTCAATTTGGCCTATACAAGCGAAGCAATCAAAATGATGAATAAGAAGATGGATAAACTTTCTGTTGCTTTAATACAGGTCACTGGGCAGAATTTTCCTTTACTAATAAGACAGGACTTTGAAGGGCTTAGGGGGCATCTTCCATTAAATGCGAAGGAAGATAGTGAGTGTAGTCACCCTCCAACTACTTTTTATAGAAGAAAGATATATTCCTCCTTATAAAAGAGAGGATATTCTTATTATACCTATATGCATTAACCCCGACTAACAGGTTGTTAGGCCTCAAGCTCGAGGAAGATAGGAATTTGGTGTTGAAGTTAAAGCTATCAACTAAATTACAGCTCAAGGGGCAACCTTTTGGTTGTAAATCATAATCATGTCCCTATTATTACTCCTCCATAAATAAGACTTCAAGTTGCTATAAAAGTTGTTAAAGAATCTGTTTAAGAACTAAAGAAGTTGTTTAAGAATTGTATGGGCTTGGCTCAAGGTAGCAGTCACTTGGAATTTCATAAGTCTTATCTGAAGCACATTGACTATGAAAAATCGTTATCTATGTGGATATATAATTCATGAATTTAATTTGTTTTCTGGTGAAGATGGTTAGTTAACCATTGAGCAAATTGCTAGATTCACTATTCAGTATAGTGAATTGGCTAATTAAGAAATTTACAATAATTTCAATCTTAGATTGTTTCCAAATTTGTTGATAGGTACGACTTTTTCCTAGTATGTCTTATTACCCAAGGATTCTGCCCTTTTCTGGGTAGAAATGAAAAGATTATTTTATGCTCAATTTTTTTGAATTGAATCTAAAGTTAGTATAGTAGAATTATTTATAGTTACTAAAAAAAGCAATGAGAATGGAGAGAATAAGGAATTGATGGGCAATCAATTACAATGTGGACACGATGGGGAAAGGTTTAAAGTTAAGAAGTTACATGAGAATTGTTTGAGATAGTTACATCTATGATGATGTACAAAGACACTAGCAAGAGAAAAAGAAAACAAACATCAATCAAACTACTCAAGCACAAATAACTTATCATGGTTTTAGCTCTCTTTGCATTTTGTACATATCCTTTATTTAAATAAAAATTATCCTTTCAACTCAGTTTTATTTCAATACTCCTTAGTAGTTTGGTTATTTATAAATTTGTTTTCTAAATTTTCCAAAGCCCTTCTATATCACCATTTAGAAGTCATGTAGATTTTTGGGAGAATTCTTCCTTGACATGCTTGGATTCAATATCAGTCATAAAAGTGATCAACAATTGTTAGTGTAAAAACTTTGCCCAATCTATAAAATTCATATTATGTGAATGGAGAGATATTTCCTCGTAAAACCATGATTTTTAATGGTTCAATTACATAATTTAATAATGATATAAATACAAATATTTTATTATGGCAATAAAATAGTCTTCACATGTCATTTATAATAAAATAATTTCATTTACTTATAATAATATCAAGTTTATTAGACTTAAATGTAATAATAAAAGTAGTGTTTTAAATTTAAATATAATGTTTTAATAAGATTTATGTTTCAATTATATAAAATAAAATTTTAAAATTCAAAAAATTGCAAAGAAAAGATAGAGTAAATATATTGTTATTAACTTTTGCAGTACAGTGGACAAAGTATTTAGAACATTATTTCCATAAAATGAATGAAATTTCTATATTTTTAATACGTTGGAAGATAAAATTTTACATTAATTGATAATAAAAATGTTTAGTATGTTTGGCATGGATGAATTCTTATGAAAAATAAAAAATTATGACATATGAATCATTAATAAATCTAAAACTAACAAGTGAGGGATTATGCACCGATATTTCTTATGGTAACAGATCTGCTTTTAAGAAAGACATGCAAATTCTAATGATTGTGAAGGAAAAAATAGTGCAATTTAAAACATATATTGCACACATAAATCTCTTATAGATGTTAGACGTCACGACTTTGTTAGTTGTGGTGTGAATTGATTAGCAAGAACACATATAATACCATCCCAACAACTTTATTTCTTATAGAAATCTTGCAAGAAACATTTTTGTATATTCCCATGAAAATAAAGTTGCAACAGACTTGCTCTCCCCATTATTACTTTATAGAAAGTCCAATAAGAAGGAATATTTTTCTGTGAATTATTTGAATAAAACTATGAGAAATTTTTGTTGAAGTTATAGTGCCAGTTTATACTCTACAACCAATCGGTTGGTTGTTATTTAGTAAAATAATTATTTAAAAGCATTTTTTATCTTATACATATTTTGATGTATATGATAAAGTCCATGAGATAAATATACATTGCAGATGAAATTATAATAAGATCATAATTATGAGACTCAATTGCATTTATGTATTATCCCTAAATTGTTCTTAATTATTGTTCTTTTAAGATTGTACATTAATAAAACGTTAAAAAAAGCTAACACACATTATATTTATTCCTTATGATGAAAGTAATCGATCTCTAAAAACATGTAGGAGTTTGTTAGATAATAAGTTCACAAAATTGACCCCATATGAGAATTCTATTTAGAACATTACTTGTATATCTATGAAAATTTTCATTGTGATAATTGTACAGATGATCATTTGACTTGAGCTCTCCAAAGTATCTTATATAGGAATTATTATATTTTAATACTACTTATGACCTATTCTAGTCATTGGAAGCTCGGTCGGTAATAATTGGATAAATGTGGATTACATAGAGATAGTTAAGTGATCAATATATGATTCATCACCATAAAGTGATTAAGGAAAATGTTCTACTATTCTCAATTAGTATTGCTTCCACAAATCCTTGCCCGAGGTGGAACGACACTTTATAAAATAGTTTACATATGTTATTAATTAAATCAATTACTAATGACGGAGTACTAGCATGATTGGATTCAAATGAAGTATACATTTATTCCATAATTTATATCTAATCAGAATATTGTACAATGAAAAGAGTAAATTATACGAAAAAATTATGTACAAAAAGGTTGGTTAAAACTACTTTGACATTTCTAAATGTTTGAGTGATCATGATGCTTTGTTAGACTCTAATTTTAACATATAAATATAAATTATTTAATTAGAGAATTAAAGATAAATGAAAAGAGTTTAATTTATCTAATCCTAAATATGATTTAGGATTATAATTTTTATATATTGCAATAACATATTTGAAAACATAATAAGTCACTCACAAAGAACGATCGAAGAGATAAAATATATTTTAATTAATTAAGACTTGATTATAACATTTGATAAACTTTATGATGGAATATAAAATTTTTATAAATAACTACTAATATGAGATATTGGATCTTATTTAAGTCTAATTAGCATTTAGTTATAATTAATTGCAATTTTAATTGAAATAAATTTAATTTTAATTAAATTACTAAAATATTCAAAGCCTATTATAAATAGGCATAAACTCTATAGGAGGTAATCTTCTCTATAATAGTTGCAGAGCTCTCTAAACATCTTTTGTGGATATCGTTAGAGATCAGATACTTATGCAATTATGATAGTTGAGATGAGCCGATTTTATAAATTACTTGAGAAAAACAAAAAGAAAAGAATTATGCTTCAAAATAAGGTACGAATTAAGATTTATGTTTTCTTGTGATTTATGTATTGATCATTTTATATAATTTAAGTGATTTTGACTTTTAGAAAATTGTATAAGAAAAGTTTGAAATCATTTTGTTGTACGAGGGATTAGATCCCCCCTAAAAGTATGGACAAAAGTTTGGAATCATAGTCCTGTTTGGCAATAAGTAGATTGCATTAACTGATAGCTGATTCTATTAGCGGTTAGCTAATAACAAATTAATATAGCTGATCTGACCAGTGGATAACATCAACATTTATTAAAGATGTTTGATAAAATTAACTGTTTAATATTAATTGTTTATGTGTAAAATGACTTATGAGAGTATAACTACAAAAATGGATTCGTAAAGACATGAGCAAAGTTGCGAATACCGTACCGAACTTAGTACCAGATTGAGTTCTGGTATAACACTGTGTCAATATCGGTCAGTACCAGATACCGTTTCGGGTAATTTTTTAAATTTATAAAATAATCCCTAAAATTTTTAAAATTTGCAAAATAGTCTATTGACATATTGTACTGTTGTATTATATACTTTATTAGTTTACTGTTTACATCAATCCTATTTTCAAAAATCATAATAATAAATAATAATGACAATTAATATGAAATAACAATAATTTTAAATATTACACATATAAATAATAACCACAATTAATATAAAAAAGATAGTCATCATCATACAAATATAAAATTAAGAATAATACAAAATATTTAAAATATTACAATAATACAATTTCATCATTTTA
>JANSVA010000216.1:31862777-31880378 GCA_025504915.1 Erythroxylum reticulatum
GAATTGTCCAAATCGGAGTTAACAGCAACAAGTTATGACAGTTTAGGTTTAAGTAGTTGGATTCCGGCAAGTGGGTTTTAACAGATATGCATTATCAAATAAAGGAGTTGTGATCAGAGTAACTAATGTGAAAAAGAGCTTAAAGCTAAACAATGTGCGTACAGAGCCACAAGTCAATGATTAATGAGTTCAGTATCCACAATAAATACGGGAAAGTATCTAAAATGAGGTTGATATCCACAATGATATGAAATAGTTAAATAGCGCTCGGTCATAACAAAATAAAAATGAAAGTGAAATCTCATGTGCATTGCATATATATCTTTACATGTATCATGTGAATCATTGTAAAGAATGACTAAATTAAGTTGATATAATGTCATCCTATGTTTGTGTACATGTGAATGATTGTGAAAAAAAATACTAAATTGTGTTGATATAGTGATCTACAATACTTATATACAGGTTGATGATATGAATGATTGAGGTGAAAGATTGAATTGTATTGAAAAGATTATAATGTGCTTATTAAGATATGATGTATAGTGTGATTTGTTATACAAAATTGTATGGGAATTGATTCAAACTAATGTGATATACTTATGAATTTGGTTGTATACTTATGATGTTTTGTTTTGACTCAAGTGAGCACATCAATGATGGTTCACTTACTAAGTTCACAAAACTCATCAAAATTACAACATTATTTTTCAGGTACTGAGAAGACCTAGCTTATAAGGTAATCTAGTAGCAGTCAAGTATTGTCAATTTTGGAATCAGGAATGGCTCAAAGGTCTAGTTAACTGATGTTTGAGGAGTTTAGATAGATTGTTTCTGTTAGCATTTCAGTTCATGTTAGATATTTTGTAAAGAACAGTAAACTCTCAAATGTTTTTGTAATATACATATATGGATTATGAGATGTAATGATAATGTAAATGATGTTTGTGAAATGAAATGAGAAATGTTAAACTTATGATCTCTTATGTTCTGTATAATGCCATAATAGTGAATATGATTGCTCTAACATGTCATTCTCATAGGGTATGTTCTTGAATGTCCTTTGGATATGTGGGTATACGCTCTATAGTAGTGGTGTGTTACAGTGCTCCTAACTATTAGTCTCTTAAAGTTTTTAGATATGTGTGTTTTGTTCTATTATAACTTTATGAGCGCATCAAAATAGAACCAAAAGCATGTTTATGTTGTTTTATAGGGTATGACATAGAGCACAGAGGAGATAGATGTTAAGATCCACTATTTTAAAGACTTCGAATCTCTCGATATGTCACTTTTTGGGAACATAAAATGTTTTCCACAATATCAAAATTTTGAGTTAGCAAACCTTCACACAATTTTTTAAAACCCTACAATATCTTTGTTTCCTAATATTTCTTCTACAAGTTCTTCTTACAACTTTAACAGTTTAACACAACTGACGTCTGATTCAATTATATCTTCTCCAACTTTAGAATGCCTTTCTCAAAATTGATCTTTATAAAGAAGTATATATGCAACCTCTACCTTAGTATGCTCATCCACCTAATAAAGTTTGTTGTCTTGATAAAGCCTTGTAGGTCTTAAGCAAGCTCTTCGAGCATGATTTTCTTATTTAGCTCCACCATCAACTGTATTGTCTTTACCTCAAGCTCTTATGATCATGTTTTGTTTATCAAAAAGACAGATCAAGGGTGCACTCTTCTCCTTCTTTATGTTGATGACATGATAACTAGCAATGATACTTAAAGGATCGCTACTCTCAAATCTTGTCTTCATCAATAATTTGAAATGAAAGATTTAGGTCCCCTTAGTTATTTTTTAGGCCTTAAAGTATCTTCTGATGATTTAGGCTACTACTTGTCTTAAGCTAAATGTGCTACTGATCTTATCTCTCATGCTAGCCTTACTGACACTAAAATTGCTAGCACTCCACTCGATTTTAATGTTCATATCTCTGCCATTGATAGAAATCTTTTAAGTGATGGTACACTTTATCGACAACTAGTTAGTAATCTTATATACCTTATTATCACTTGTCCAGATATTGCTCATGTTGTTCCTATTGTCAATCAATTCATGTTTGCACCTCGCACCACTTACTTTTCAATTGTTCTCCGTATACTTTAGTACAATTAAGGAAGCCTATTTTATGGGCTTTACTTCAGTCATTCATTTTCATTGAACTTGCATATTTTAATATAGACTAGGCTGGAGACCCTATTGATCACTGATCTACTACTAGTTATTGTTTCTTTCTTGGCACATCTCTTATTTCTTGGAGCGGTAAGAAATAAACAATTATCTCTCGCTCAAGTACTAAAGCAGAATATTGAGCCCTAGCTAACACTACCTATGAACTTTTATGATTACGATGGTTACTTTAAGACATATGTATCTCCTTTTCTTCAACAATTCCTCTCTTTTGAGATAATCAGAGTGTTATCCAAATTGCTTATAACGATGTCTTTCATGAATGAACTAAACACATCAAAATCGATTGCCATCTTGTGCGTCATTATTTGCTTCAAAGAACTATAAAACTTGTCTCAATCTCATCCCAATCACAAATTGCTGATCTTTTTATGAAATCACATCCACCTTGATGTTTTCAGGATCTTCACTCCAAACTCAAGTTATTGTCTTCACTACCACCTTGAATTTGAGGGGAGCCATTAACATAATCTTTGAAAGTCAAACATCAACATACATTTAATCTTAATTTTCTCCCAAATTCATGTACAATAATACTATGTAATTATTAAATGATTTTTTTCTTTAGTTAGACTCACTTAAAGTGTATAACGGATGTACATAACATTGAGCATAAAAAGAAACACAAAAAATCTTTCATAATTCCTTACATAAATAATAATAATTGTATCCATCATCATTCTTTGTTGCCAATAATAATTAGAACTATACTTATCCCTTAAAATTAGTTGATTCCAATATGTTCAAGTGAATGAATTATTATTAGGACGAACAAGGACAAGCTAGGAATTTGTATAAGGTCAACTTTTTTTATAATTAACGAATAATATTTTTAACTTACAGAATTTTTAATTATATAGTTTAAAATTTCAGCATCCATTAAAAACGATTGATATAAGTTCTTTTATAATCTATAAATGATGTAAAATCTTGTACTATCTATATAATGAATAGTTCCATACTTAATATTGTTATTTTTTTTAAACTAAAAGATCATTCTTGCCTAATAAATAATAGATTTATAGGTCATAAAATTATCAAAATTGATTTTTTTAACTCCTAAAAAATTTGTGTAATTTAATGTCAAAAAAATTATGATGGATCATTTAACAAGAAAAGTGTATGCCGATAACTATTTAAAAGAAAGTACATATCTTCTATCCTATTTTTTATGCAAGACTTCATATCAAGAATTTAAGTAGATTCAATTTCTGATGGGGATGTCACCTCCTTTATAGTTATGGACCTGCAGGAGTAAAGGACGGCTGGTGTGCACAGTGACTTAAAAAAGGTCAATTTCCTGCTACGATGGCAAAGTCTCTGCAATAATTGTCCTCTTGAGCCAAAAATAAAGGCGAATGTTGAATGGGGGCCAGGCCTAATTCAACAAAAAAACAACAATAATTTAGATTTTAAAAAAAGGTTCATGTGCATAAGAGAAGTTAGCAACAACTTGATCACCAGCTAATGGGCAGGTAACTGTTATCTTCTTGTATGTAACACAAGCATTCAAGTAAAATGAAGGAACAAGAATTACCTGTTAGTTTGTCTTTCTCCAGAGAGATCTCACCAATCAAAAGGTGTTCTCTAACACCTTGTACTATCTATCCGATCAACAAAGATTGACCCATCAGATCACTATCAATGCAATTCGTCTACATCGTTGCTTCCTTATTGCAGAAAGCATCGTCCTACACTCATTTTTTGTCAGTTCTCGGAAAGGATCATTGCCTCTCCCTACACAACTTTTGTCCATTCTCAAATAGTCCCCAGGACATATCTATATCTTAGAACCAAAGAAATCTATCCGGTACACACATTGAACGGTAAGCATGGACTCGGAAACAGGAGTCTTCCTGTTATTTGCCAACTAAACCGCAAGTTTGTATACTCTTCTTGCAGCTCATAATCAAGTTGGCAAAAAGTCCCACTTCAAGATTAGTGTTATTTGTTGCAGGGATGAAGCAGAATCTAATTTCTTCTGAGAGTTTAGGAACATTTCCCAGTCCAGGTGTATCAAGCTATCAGGATAAAGGGTGGTGCTCAGAGAGGGTACCACGTCAAACACGCGGCGACAGGAGGTATATCGGTGTACTGAGGCCTTTTTATAGTGGCAGGGCATTGCCTTCCAAGTGGGATGACGCTGAAAGGTGGATCTGCAGTCCTGCTTTTGGGTACGATGCTGCTACCTCTCAATCTCGGCTTCGAAAACGTCCCAAGTCGAAAAGTGGGCCTATTGTGCCTCCTGGGGTTGGACAATATTCCAATTGCTCGCCTTCTTTGCAGATTTTTGATGGCGCTTCTTTGAAGAATTTCATGAAAACTCCGGTTTCGACTGGAGTTTTGATAGCCAACGGAGTTGCTATCCGTTATGGAGGAGCTGGAAATGATGGACATGCTACTGTGGCTAGTCTGCCTTGGTCAGACGTGGTGAGCGAATGTTCGTTGTCTAGCTCTCAAGGTATGGCTGCTGTAGAGATTAGAGATTGATAGTGAACTAATAACCAATTTGGTGGAGTTAATCACTGGATGTGTTAAGCCTTGGAAATATATTTCATTAGCATTTACAGTTGAGAAGAAAATACAAAGCATGAGTTCATGTATATAATCAACGAAATATTCTTAATTCTTCTCTTATCCCTCTCTTTTGGAGCTAAGGAATGTAAAAGTTAGTCTATATCTCGGAGTTTCCACGGGATGGTCTTGAGAAGAACCAATTAGCTCATTATGATGACTTTTTGTCCATTCCTTGTTTCTGAGTTCTGTACATATTTCAAGATTCCAGTTTTAACATAACAATTTTATTCTGATGTTAGCTGCTCACTTGTTGAATCGAATTTACAGATGAGAAACTTGACGACGTGAATAATGAACAAAGTCTGATAACGCGTGACATTTCAAGAAGGGACATGGCAACTCAGATGAGTCCTGAAGGCACCAATCCCTCATCTACAACAGGATCCTCATCTCCACCTACTAACCCTCCAGAACTGGAGGCTCAGAAAGACAATACATCTAAAATGGAAGTGAGGGAAGTGCGTGTCGACAAAAGATCCACCATGATTAATAGATGGTCAAAAAGACCTTCTTGCATAAGCAATAAAGTATCAGCAGGTTTAAAGAACTACAAGGAAAATTACAGACAAGCTAGGAAGTCATCTTGGGATATTTCAGATGCAGCATCAGACTTTTCCAAGTATGTGTTAATTATTTTGGACAGCCTTCCCAGGACTTTCAGTTTGTAGTTTTCGTCAAACAAATAGATTGAACAGCACAAATTTATGAACCATATTTTAAGGATAGGAAGTATTTTCCTGATCTATTCCGTGATACAGGAAAGGTTATGAACTAAACTCCAAACACAAGCAGCCATATGACCTTGGGGAAAGAACTGAATTTAACCTATTCAACCACAAGTCATAGCCTCATTCTTCATCAATGGAAGTCTATTTTCAGTTTTTTGATAGATAATGAAAATGCCCATAAGTAAGTCTTGTGACTTAAAGAGGTAGAGAAAGCCTAGTATCTGTTGTACTGCAAAAACATTCTTGTCAACTCTGAGACGCATGATAATCGCTTTAAAGATGTCCAAGAATGTTTTGACCAAAGACATTGCAATCCTAAAAATGTCCAAGAATGTTTTGACCAAAGACATTGCAATCTTACCATATGTAAAGTTTTTTATGTCCACTGAAGCTTACCCTCACAATCCGAACATACTCCATGAAACTTTGACCTTTTGTGGTCATTTCGACTGCAGGTTACAAAGAGAGGAAGCCAAGATTACTGCATGGGAAAACTTACAGAAGGCGAAAGCAGAAGCGGCTGTAAGAAAACTCGAGGTTGGTTATATTCATGTAGCACTGTAACATTTAGTTGTTGAATAGCGTTTGAAAGCTCCTTTTATTTTATTTCATTTTGGTTCCAACTAGACTCTCATGTTTGTGGACTCCCTTCTCATATATTTGGAACTAATTTTCTAATGCTTAGATGAAACTTGAAAAGAAGAGATCATCATCCATGGATAAGATATTGAGCAAATTGAGAAGTGCTGAGATGAGAGCTGAGGAGATGAGAAGCTCGATATTGGTCCCTAAAGATCACCAAATTCCGAAGACGTCCCACAAGTTTCCACTTCTCCACAAGCTTGCTCAGTTCCGTTCGTTAAGCAGCTGTTTTCTCAGCGATGCTTTATGATGTTCAGGCCATATCCTGCTGCTCTGTTCTCCCTACCTGGCGGCTCTATCTCGTAGCCCAAGTTCAAGTTTTGTATAGAACCGTGTTTTTCGACCCTTCTGTATTCAGAAATTTGCTATACGTGCAAATTCATTGAGCTGTATTAATCCAGGTAGAATCATCCTGAATTTTTTAATTTAGAAAACCAATCAATAAGCTACAAGAACACAACTTCAAAAGCAATATTGAAATGTTTTCCCCTGGGAAGCCTGAACTGCTTGCTGGTTACGGGCACAAGGCCTTCAACGCAACACTTACTAGAGCGATCATTATGGACTACAAGATTCCAGCCTGACCAAAGTTTATAAAGCAAGGGCATGCCTAGAACATTTAATGCCACCACTACGTTGTCTTTTTGCTTCTTGTTACACTTTCTTTTCTTTTTCTTTTTCTTTTTTTCGAATTGTTTCTTAAAGTCTCGTGTCTGTTGTTGCAAATGACATGTATCAAAATAGCAAAGTTGGTAAATGACACAGTGCAGGACTCCAAATGTCCCATTCGTCATAGCACGAAGAAGAAATACACTACCCGAAATGGTAAGGCTCCAGCACAAACCCACATGTAATCTTTGGATTGCTTCTCATATTGAGTAGGACCACAATGATACTACAGTACACCAGAAGTTCAGCAGAGAAGATAGTTTGTTAACACTAAACAGTTCAAATTATTCAGAGGTAATTCCGGTCCTAAACCTAGCACTTGCCCTCATCTCCTTGTAAACCAGTTACAATCGTAGGGCCAATTGATCATTGTTGGAGGCCACGTGTGCATGGCTAATATGGTCTATACCTCCAATCTGCTCTCGAAGGTCTAGCACTCCCAATGCCATAACCCCACTGCATGGCAAATAACGAGTTATTTAACAATATGCTATGCGAGACATTCTGTTATCCACTACTATAACATCTATCTTTTCTATACGAATGAAAATAAGTGAAGAGCTGTAAGGAAACTTGAGCTATTTTTCAATTTTCTCTTTATTCGTTGCTATACTTACATCATCAAAAGTCAGGCCTCCATACATCCTACCAAAGTTGCGCATAGGACCACCATAGCCCCCAAAAGGTTCAGGGCCATTCATCATAAACGCTCCACTAGGGCCAGCATCATCAAGAGGTGTGGCTGAATCTATAGCGACCTGGATTGAAAGTTTAGATCATAAAAATCATCCACCGAAAAAAGAAAACCCTTGACAGATTTTTGCATGATTTTGTGTTATAGCAAGGCTAGGTAAACAGAAGTTTCATGGACTACCTGATGCCCACATATCTCATGGGATCTTCGAGACACACGATCCGCTACACCTTCTTCAGCAAATGTTACAAACCCAAAACCTCTATGACCACTCCTCTTTGGGTCCTACTCTTGTGGAGTATTTTCAATGTTCATCAGGCTGACTCATAATTATGACTCAACATTACAGTAAAGCAACTGCAACATACCTTTGGAACATAAACATCTAATATATGGCCAAATCTACCAAAATACTGGCGCAAGTCTTCTGCAGTTGCTTCCTGTGGAAGCCTGCCAACAAAGATCTTTTTGCCCATCCCTCTAGCAGGTTCTCCTCCTAGCCAATGAGAAGAGAAATAAATATAGAAATCATTAATAGAATGAACAATCAAGAACATAATTTGTAATTGCACCAACTTCCGTAAAATGAGCCTGGATGGTCATATAAGGTAGGAGCTCCTAGTGCTGCATATCTAGTAGCTGCAGAAATATACGCATTGTATGCACCATAACCACCATGAGACATTCTTCCTACGGGCCTGAAATCATCTTCCTGACAGTACAGAGTTAACATTAACTTAACCTCTGAATGTAGAACTTATCAAGGGCTATTGCAATATACATATCCTGGAACTAACAAATGAAATTTAAGTTATAATTAAGAGGAAGGGCATTCAATCACGGATATAAAACTAGGTAGATATGTTAGAACATGCCTTTGGTGTCGCTCGATCAACAACTACAGTAGAACCTTCTAATTCATGTGATTCAGCCATCAAATTGTCCACAGAATCTGCAGCATGGAAAAGGGATTATTCCTATGAATTACAACATAAAGATGACAATATTTGAAAACAAATGCAATTTCCAAAGAAAAAGTTAGCAAAGCAACCATTCTTTCTTTTTATTCTGTTTAGGGGGATAAGGGAGGGCGATTAGCAACCATCAAAAGCCAAAGGACTGTACACAATATGGAAAACAAAGCAAAGGATGCATGAGGAATGACATCAGAGCATGCACAACAATGATTTTAGTGGTCTGACCTGCATTTGCAAATGTGATAAATCCTATCCCACGATGTGTTTTTGAGTTATGATCCTGTGCACAGCATCAGTCAACAAATACTCTGTTAAAATAGCGGGGGAGAAAAACCACAACTGTTTATTGTTGTAAGCAAGCAGTTTGAAATGAAATAGAGAAATAGATATAGAGATGACCTTTGGCATATATAGATCTATTATCTCGCCATATTTCTCAAAATGACTGCAAACAAGAAGTGTATATACAATTAAGCTTATTCCACATTTGACTTAATAAATAATATACAATGATAAAAACAAGAAAAAATTAAAACAATCACAAGATCTCCCTGGCCATGTCATGATCCTTTACCTACGAAAAGTTGCTTCAGTCACAGCTGGTGCTATCCTGGCAACAAATATCCTGGTCACTTTTTTTGCAGGGGCTCTCATTTCTTCCTGCCAAATGAAACAAGTAACTGGTATACAAGTGCTGCTACATTGTATCATCATATAAAATATCCATAAATTCTAAAAAGACAAAGATAGAAGGTTGTAAAATTAGTTCACAATTTTGAAATCAAACCTTTGGAGTAGCTACTTTTACTTCCAACATTCTTTTTCCAAGAAAGTGTTCGCTTGATAGTGCATTCTATGAAAACAAGCATGTCACAAGCATGTCAACTTAGGAAACAAGCTCAATTTCACGAAAGAGCTGATAATAACCTTGGCATCTTCCTCTGACACAAATGTCACATATCCAAAACCACGAGATCGACCAGATGAGCGCTCCTGGAAATGCAATGAAAAACAATGAATTTATCCCCACAAATTTTTTTTTGATGTATTAATATCAATAATCCACAATTATGACGTGCAACAACCAAGCTGTACATCTGTTGCCTGCAACAATCTAAATATTTTAGATTATCATAACTCCATCACAAAGGAGCTTTAAATCCAAGTAGGATATATCAACCTTAAGATCTTAAACTTCTCAATATCTACTTCTATCTTGCCTAGAATGCCGCTAATTGCAGTAAGCACTAACATCACTAAGCCAAGACAAATTGTTGATCCCAACACCAGAACAACAAATAATTTAATTTCAAGCAATCAAACTGCTAAGAAACTAGAAACAAAGCATTAATTAGCTCCAGAAAGAAAGTCCCTCTTGTTAAAGGTTTGGTAGATGAAAATGTTAGTAAACAAGCTTATAATGGTTTCAATATCACTTTGTCCATCGTAAATATAAGGCCTTTCACAAGATATTAATTTTTATAGCATTCACCGTCAATGGTTCCATATGCTACTGTGCAATTAACACTTTACAAGTGAAGCATTTCATCGACTAAACCAAATCGCCTCATGCAATAATTAGGACAAGATACTTCCTAAAGTTATTTCAAGCTGTAAAGCCCAGCCCACCGAAAGACGGGTGAAGAAGAATATTAAACCAGATATATATATATATATATATAAGTTGCTATGCTGTCCAACAAATCATTACAGTAAACCACAATCGTCCAAACATGAATATTCATCAAACCAATTAATGCAAAAGCTGGAGTTCTTAAAGGTATAAAGTGAAAATGGCCAACCTTCATGACAATACAATCCTCTAATTCCCCAAATTTGCTCATATATTCTCTTAAACCTTCTGTATCCACTTCCCAAGGAATGCCAAGAACCTAGAATATACAATCACACAAGAAGATATCCATCAATCAAACCCACATAGAAAAATCAAACTTCATCAATTATTTGCAAAGTGCAACGACGAAAAACTAACCACAAGCTTTCGCTCCATGAGGAATTAAGAGCAATTTGCGCAGTAGACAAAAGGGGAATCAGAGAAACGGAGACGGAGAAACCCAAACCCTCAAAAAACCAGGTGAAGGAGAGTAAATCGCTCTCGAACCTCTCTGATGGCTAACAACCCTCTTCTCTCTCTCTCTCTCTCTCTAAAACTCTCACACTCCTCTTCCTCTTCCTCGTCGCTCCCTGCACATAACAAGCACACCTCTTTCTCACAAACAAACGTCATCGTCATCGTCATCGTCATCTTCATCTAATACCAAAATCTAATTCACCGTACGTTAATTCCTCAATTTACGCGAACAAAAATTTGGATCTTTCACCAAAATTCGGATCTTTACAAGAGAAAAGAAGAAAGATTAAATTTTTTTTGGAAACATGTGATTTTAACTATGAATTTACCGGCTCGCTGACCTTTCTCGATGGAATCGAAAGTTTCAAAAGAAAACCTTAAATTTCAGGACTCACCTCTCTCCCTCCCTCTCAAATCCCTCTCTGACCTCGCCTCACCTTCCTCTAAACCTCTCGTTCCTTCTCTCGCACGCGCCTCCTCTGTCTCGCTTCGACCTCCACCAGCCACTACCGAAGTTGGTGCCCTGTTTTAGAAGTGACCAGCTAGTGAGTTAATACTATGATGGGCTGGCTCTTAACAACCCACAGCCCGACCACAGGACTACTCTTAGCCAGATGAGACCAGCCCAGGTTTCTGCTACCCCATTCCCACTCTTATTTCCTATTCAATTACTCCAACTTCTTGTGGAATATTTATTTTGGACTTTCAATTCTTTTATATTTTTATTTATTTATTTACTTTTTTTCTAAGATTTCCACGCTTGAAACAAAAGAACTTTAGAAAGTACAGTAATTATTAAAACATAATAACTATTATTTGTGACTGTACAATGTAAACATACACAATTGAAAATTGTCATTTCTATTTCATTATTATAGATTTTAGTTTTTCATTCGAGTAGACTGTATCATGTATTCATCAGTAAAGCAATGTGGTGAGGATGGACTCAAAAGTAATTATATTTTGATCAATCAGCAAAAAGATCATAAACGATTAAACAAATCACCCAATTTTCTTGTAATACATCGTGATTGTACACTTAAAATGACGTAGGCACCACCTTTGCCTCAAGATTTTGCAATGGTAAGTGATCAATCATCTTGTGTTAAATCGATCGAAGTGTTGGACAACTCTAGAACAGCATATATCATATGCTTCCTTGTCAGTTGTAGTCAATGATCAACTTTTTCTTACATCCAAATCGGAGACACTCCTGAAGTACGGATCTTGAGCTCGGAGGTACAACGATACTTTTCCTAACCGTGTTATATTAGTGTAGTCTTGAGGGTTGTGAGCCGACAAACCAGGGAAGAGGAGTCCATACAATCTAACAAGCTTGAGCACCCAACCTTCTCTATACTCTGGCCCTTTTATATAGGGTATAATGAAGCTTCTTATCAGCTCCCAAATCGCAGTAAAAAACATGGAAATTGCAGAAAATGTTGTGAAGTAATTATTACATGGTTCCTCTGGTACTATCTGCATCAAAAATGACAGTCAGTCCCAAAGCTCATGAGCTCAATAGTTCAATACCTCTCCTAGCTATCATACCTTTCCTTTATAGCAGCTGTCAAAGTAGAGACAAGTCCCGAAGTGCTTGAACAGAAATGTAGAATCGTAGTCTGTGAGTAGCCTAGTAACAACATCATTGGAATAAACAAACCTCAGGTACTTAAAACCGTAGGTTTGCATCAAGTTTTTCATGAATCTCAAGAATTCCGTATCTCCAACCCTCGGCTGTCCAAATGTGTAGACACCCTCTAATCTTTCTAATAACTCTGCCTCACCATGCAAGGCTAGAATGGCCGGGAAGAGAATTGCGAGCGCACCACCCATGCTATGGCCTGTTAAAATGAACTTGGTCCTCCAGTTTTCTTTCAAGCGTTTTCTCAGCTCTTCCCTGATAGAGTAGTAAGCTATCGGTCTGTCGGTTTCTTGTTCAATCTCGGGTGGCCAACCTTCATTAATTATTAGCCCCAACGCTTTCATAAACCCTCCATGGATTTTTCCCATTTGAGGAAACTTGTACCAGGAGATATCCAAATCAGTACACCAATCGTCGGCATTAAAGGCTTCAGTGCCTCTAAAGGCCACTACAATCAAGTCTTGGTCTCCAGTTTTGTCGTGAAACATGAAGGCTTGCGTCGAACGTTTTCTTTGATAATCTAACAAGAAAATGTTACAGTGACAAGGATAAGAATATCAAGGAGAAGATTATAATATAGTCAGATGTTACTAAATGTTCACGTAAGGGGATGCTTGAAATAGAGTGTGTTTCGCACCATTCCAAAAGTTGTCATATACAAGTAATTCCATCTGCATCATATTAGAGACTATATATCAGTTCATAACTTGATGATATTAACGAAAACGTAAATGCGAGGAGAAACATCTCATTAAATCAGCCCGAATTGGAGTTCCAGCATTAAAACCTATTAAATTTTGTAATGTTTCTACTTTCTAGTGATTTAACCTTCCAGTGATTTGTGACAACATTTTCGACAAGGGCCTTATTCTCGTATGCAATCTTGGCAGCCATACCACTGAGTCCACTGTAGTATCTGCAATCTCCAGGTTTAATGTTCTTGTCCAAGTCTACACGGCTGTCTATATGTCCCATGAAAGACCGAAAATTTTCAGATTCTTTGACAGGCAATGTCACCCTACCTATACAAGGATCATCAAGTTCGTAAGTTTCGTGTATATAAACATCAAGACATTCTGGCAAGAATGGAAGTAGTATAGCTTATGACTGACTAGTGAGCACTAACCTCGAATAGCATTTAACAAAAGCACAAAAATATTACGATTACAGGATACAAGATTCAACCACGTATTCAACCATGATCCATACAGAAACATTGGCTTGGCCATAGATTGAAGGAATTTTTGCACTAGAAGAGAACTGAAAATGATCCATCCATGATGTAGGCTATCGTATTTCCCTTCTAGGGACTCTACACATGCCCTTTTCTCTATGTCATGGTTCAAAAACATGCGAAAGAGATTGACGTAGGTCACTTCCTCAGGTCTCAAAGTCACATAATTGCCTGAGAACTTGTGAGAACTCATCGCCAACATTGAGGGAATAAAAAAAGGAAGAAGAGTCGTGACTTAGCTGTGTCATATCAGTTCAGATCCGTGCATTATATATAGTGCTTGATAGACAAGAAAGTATGACCTAATAGAAGTTCAGCATTGTAACATGAAAAGTAGATTAATATGAAGCTCAGCATTGTAACATAAAAAGTAGATCAATATGATACTAAGTTACCTATCTTGTTATCGGATTGGCATTTTACTATGCATTCTTGATCAATTTTTACAGTCTTGTGTATTCCAACTCAAACTTTTTAGTTGGACAATATATAAGAGAGAGTTTGCAATGACACGAAAACAAAAAGGAAATGTACAAGAAAATAAAAGAAAATCCATGTCCAGGGACAGTTGCCGTTGGCTAATTGCTTAGACGTGGAGAGTTTGCATATTCTCGCTGTAGTTACACCGAAAACTTTTCTTTTTGGAAAGTGAGACCACAGAATAGGATCCCAAGAGTGTCTTGAAAGAAAAACCAGATGTGCCTGGCTGATATTTGTGCCTTTCTTGATCCACGTTTCTCATACTTCACGTTGGAGCAAACAGAAAAATTGACATCTCTCACTGAACTTCTACTAGCTGACTAAAGCAATTACTATGGCTCTTCGAGTTCTGAAGACCGGTATGTTATTCCCATGGTCGATTTAGTGACATCTTTAGGTCATTCATCAGTTTTAATGTGTAATTTGTTTCCAGTATTGCAATTCAATTGGGAGAAATATTAAAAGTTTAAACGTCATAGAAATTTCTTGGTTTTAAATTTGAAAAGAAGAAAAACAGCACCATCAGTCACGGTTATTCTAACGTATAATTACCAACATAGCTTCTGTTGTTAATTTGAATGAACTATTCCACGAGGAGTAAAGCAGTTTGTGTGTCATGAACAGAGCAAACACATCAAATAGTCTTTTGATACTTTGCATATCATATCATAATGTACTATATTATACACGACTTCAAATAGAAATCAACGAACACGATTTACATGACATTTAAAGATGAGAAGGCCCCCAGTTAAAACCAATTATGCTGTTGAAACGAAAATGCATTGCTGATTGAAATTTTTGTTTTACTATTCAATTCCCCTGGTGGCTTCTTGTTCAAGTAGATGTTTTTTGCATTATGGGTCCTTGACTTTAAACATAGTCTCAATCAGTATACTTCTTGTAGATATAATTGTGTTCTTATGTCCCACATTACATAACGTACAATAATACTGGTTTAAGGTAATAACAGTTTTACTTGTTTTTGCATGCTGAATAAAAAAACCTGTCTCAGTGAGACCATTAGCAGCACAATTCCGTAACATTAATCGGAGTAAGGGCTATAGAACAAAGGACGAATCTAAACCATTTGTTTTTAGACTATCAAAGTCAAATTCATAACATAAAAATGGGGGCATTTCCTCAATTTCAAGATGCTTTTGATGAAAGAGTATCTGTGTAGCATACAAAGTGTGCTTCGTCTCGATGAAAAATATGAAAAGCCTGTAGTTTTTATATATAGATTGTTAAGATAAAATAGGATAAGAAAAAAAAGTAATTATTTTAATAATATGTAACCGGATAATATCTAATAATATGTTATTATCCCTATCACTAAATATAAGAAAATATAGTTACGATTTTGTGAAAATCTTTATTTACTATCAGCTCCATTCAAGCTGAAAAGTGTTTGCAATGGTGAGCTAGCTTTGAAGTCAATGAAAAGTAGATGATGCTAAAGGACATCAACAATTTACTCATAAAAAGAAATATTTTTAATGAAGAGAGTTTTTTTATTGACCAAGTCTTGAAAAAAATATGTATCAATCCTAGTGTACTTTATACGAGTAGGAGAAATTGGGTTTGCAATAAGAAAGGTGGTACAAATATTATCGTACTATAGAGTAGGTTTGACGTAAGGTAAACCTATTTCACTAAGAAGAGAGGTGATCCATCATATTTTAGTAAAGGCGAGCTCAATGTTCATATACTCGACGTCAGCGCTAGACTTAGCAACAATAGATTATTTCTAGGCATTTCAAGAAATGAGATTAGGACTAAAGAGGATGCAATAACTAGAGGTAGAACCACAGTCATCACGACAATTAGCTTAGTCAGTTTCACGATAGGCTTGTGTAATAAGTGGGATGGTCCTCATAAGAGGGAGTGAATCTAAGATAACGTAGTATCCATTTAATCACATTCTAATGAATATCGATAGGACAATATAAAAATATGGAGACTTTCTTTACTATCAATTGGATATTAAGATCAGTGAGGCAAATGTTTTGAAGAGCATCAACTGTACTAGGACATTTAGTGGGATCAATAAGAAGATAGTTATGCTTTTTAGAGAGAGCTAAGTGAAGGATCACACACCCAGCAGAAATAAAAAAAATATATGCAATCATCTATTGTATTTGAGAATTATACCCATAATCAGAACAGGAAAAAATAAATACCTGAAATTCGTGAGGATTAATCGATACTAAAATTTGAAATTACGAAGTCTCTATATACTCCATATCGAAAAATATGTCCCGCTTTTAACGCTTGATATGACTATGGTTATTTTGAAGAACCTTTCTTCAAAAATCTATAATTTTCTTGTCTTTTATTTTGTATAACTCAATTATACAACAAAACGAAAACAAAGTATATCTTTGTTTTACTTTCTTGTATGTTTTTTCATGCACACAACTCCTAAAGACAAACTTTCACCTTTGCTTCAAAAATCTATATTTTTTTTGTCTTTTATTTTGTATAACTCAATTATACAACAAAACGAAAACAAAGTATATCTTTGTTTTACTTTCTTGTACGTTTTTTCATTCACACAACTACTAAAGACAAACTTTCACCTTTTGTATTTGTAGTGACGTACAAAAAACGAAAAACCAAGTTTTCTCTTCACTCACACATGTACTGCATCAAACCACCTATTACATACATATTACTTTTTATCATGCATGTTAAAAGCCAACATCCATTTTATCAAATGTTACATTGTTTTCTTAAAACAAACCTCATTGTAACCATTACAACGTTTACAGATAACGTTTCTCCTTTTTTTAAATTATTATAATATATAAAATGAAATAAAATAAAACTAATTTATTTTATTAATTTATTTCGTACAAGAGAATTTCCAATATTAATTATGTTTTCTATGCTGGCAAAAAATATAATAATATGTCATATAGATTATTTAATAAATTATCTCATAATAAATTAAATAATTGTAAACGGGAATATTATACTAGTAAGTGTGTGATCACATAGATTCATCACTAAGCCGGTAGTAATTAATCTCATTAATTACTAATCAAGGTTGACATCTAGCAACACTCCTCAATGACCAGATAGCGTGAAGTAACAACTTTACAAAGATGAAACCTGGTTAAGGATAATGTATAATTACCTTCCATCATTACAACTCCGGATTATCTTAAGATATGGTTTAACTATCAAACCTTATTAGATAACCAACTATGTTACATGTCGATCATTAATGATAGGTAAATGACTTAGAAAATTCCTTTCCTCACTCATTCAATTGCCCTAGCCAAGGTCTTGAAAAAATCATTAAGATCAATAACAACATAGAGTTCAAACTCATTACCTAGAGTCGATGGATCTCATCTTGACTCACCATTAATCAGATAGGTACTTAATTATATCCAATGATCATTCAACTAACATTTTTATACACTAGGTGTCCGACATCAAAACATAATAAGTAACCTATTAATTACTATGATGATCTCAAGTCAAAGGAAAAATATGTATTTAAATCGTTATAAGAATATCCCACTTGACAGTTCATAGGTAATATTAACCATTAGGAATTCTCAGTTTGGTCAGTTCAATGATCATATCTCCATATACATTATCTATATATGTAACTTAGTAAATGAGATCTACTAATATC
>JANSVA010000216.1:31885340-31908693 GCA_025504915.1 Erythroxylum reticulatum
TTGAGGGAAAGTAATATAAAGTTGGTCTTTTGGCCTTATCTCTGTGTGTTTCCTTGTTGCCTATATTCTTTGTTGCTTTCGCATTGTTTCTTCGAGTGTGTATGAGGTAAACACTTCAGAGAGTGGAGAAAGGCTGAGTCTTGCTTTAACGGATCTAAGTGAGACTGCCGTGCAAAGGGTATGAGCGAGCAACTTCGGGTGAAAGTTCGAGTCTCCAAGGTGACCTTTGTAACAACTAGCACAATAAAATTGGCCTATAAAATGGGAAAACGACCATAGTTACCCTAATCGTTGGGCGTGGCCCATGATTCAACAAGCCCAACCCAAATTTTCCATTTCGACTACATTTCTTTAGCATTATCTTATCTATTATATCAAAAACCCCTATTCTTTCATTATAATTTCAAAGAATCTAAATGAACTATGAGGGGTGTGGTGTGCTGTAGTGTGATGTTCTAATGTTATTAGTTTTCATATTTTTTAATTTCTTCAATAATACTAACATCAAATTCATATAAACAAATTAGTCTTTGTACTTCAAAATTTAGAAAGGGCCAAAGCTTTTAATTTGTCTTTAATATCTCACTCCTATTTCACAAAAATGTCAGAGAAAAAGAATGATAGGGGATTTTTATAATGGTAAGATTTGTCTTTAGAGGATATGTACGTACGAAATACAATTCAACTCACCTTGCACAAGGGACGTCAACATGGGGGAAGCTTGAGCCAAGAAGATAGATGGATCCACATCCTCCGCATGTTCCTATAAACTAAGCACTCCTTCCCACATCTAAACCGGCCAACCAACCAACCATTTCCAATATTCTATACCATGTAAAAGTATAAGACACTTGAAGAAAAACAAAATCCTCAAATTTTTGTTTGGAGCTTGTTTGACCAATTTACATTGATTGTCCTGAATCTAGTGTACCTAATTAATCATACGTATTGCTACTTGTACAGCCACTAATCCTTTCATCCGAAAATATGAAAGCTTAATTGCAAATTAAATTTGGATTAAAAAAGGCTTAGATCTTTTCTTTAATTGTTTGCACGAGTCCATAATGTTGGAATGATAGGGGGTAAGAGTGGCCAATAATTAAGACTTGAACAACTACAACAATTAATGCTATCGGAAATTTAGCAATTGTAGTTGTAACATTTGTAGCTTGAACAACTAATTATTAGTTGTCTAAATCAAGTGAAGGAGGACTATAAATAGGTCTCCCTAGTTCATTTGCATATCATCCTTTCTCAAAAAATCCTTAATCCTTGCAGAGAGTACTTCTCTTATTTTGTGAGAGAGTTAAGTGTTTTTCTTAGCAAAATATAAAGAAGTTGTAACTTCTATATTTTATAGTGAAGTTTATTCTATTGGTCTATAATTTTTATCCTAATTTATTTAAGTTTTTTAACGTAAAATTTATATATTTATTACTATTCCTTTAATCTTATTTAGCTACAAATTTGTTCTAATTCAGTCTGAATTTTATTATCAGAAGATAATATTCGAGTGTAAATCAAACGAATGAGTTCAACTCTACGAAGTTATTGAGGTCGCTCAAGCATATCTAACCTAGTTCCCAGTAGGCCAGTACTTGAACAAATACATGATTTTCATGATAATTTAATCTCGAGGAATCCTCCAATAATAGGAAAGGCTCCCAACCAAATGCAAGAGAAAGTAAATTCTAGGAATCCTCACACCCTTTAAATTACCCTGTCACAAGAACATGAGAGCTTATCCTAGGAAAAGATAATGGGTGAGAAGGTAGTAGATGTGAAGTAAACGATGGAGTGTGTCAGCGGAAGCCCATACATACAATGCACTTCTAGGATGGGATACATGAAATTTCCTAAATTCAGCCTAAGAGGGTTCTCCCCCAAGTCTAAGGATCAAAGCTCGTGGTTTATGTTGGGACCTTTGTGGGATATCACACATGGGTCTATTCATATTTTTGCTAGGTGGAGTTTGACCATTTCCCTCTTTTCTTTTTCTCCAGTTCTTTAGTTTTATTTAAAACCCATTTTCGTTCTATTTGGTAAGGATTGAACTTCAGTGAGGCATGATCCTTGAGACATGAACACTACTATAATTCGACCCTCCCTTGGGAGGCAACCTACCTGCCCATTCCTCTTCAATTAGTGACCTGACAAACTATTAAAACCCGATAGGAAAAAGAATAAAGGGTTCATTTCCTTTGTATTTTCTTATTTGTTTCCCATAAAATGGCTAGAATAAATTAATAATCACACTCGTTCTCGGATCTTTTGAAACTGCTTGTAGATTGAAATCATTTTTCACCTTCCAAATTATAACTTTATCTAGAAAATGTGTTACTACAAATTAAGAGCACTAAAATAGAGAAGATGTAATTGGATGTTAAATGTACAATAATTTAATTTAATTTTAACTTTTCATGAAAGTTATTCTCCGTATTCCAAATCACTTAAGCTACTTCAAAAGACTTTTCTTCTTATTGGACATGTAACATATCCTTAATATAAGCGTTACATTTAGATAGGACATACAGATTTTTGGATTCTTTTATATTATCTATCAACAGATTCTGATTCTTGCTGTAGCTTCTTTTCTTTTTTTTTTGTTTCGAAGAAGTTTAACCTGATAAAAGAAATAAAGAATAGCACTAATCTCCCTATGACTACTGTAATTGTCTTGCGAGGCAACCTCATTCCTTGAACAATTCTAATTCGTGACATTTTTTTCACCCAAAAACTTCGAGGCTCACCACCCCATATAGTAAGAAAAGGTCTTAGACTTTCAGATTCAGTTTCAAGGACATCGCACGAGGCCTCCTATCAATATATAGAATTGTGAGAGCGTGTTCTTCTATGGTTTTTTGGATTATCATGCCTGATCTAGGGCTCAAAAGCCTAGATTTTACTGCTGACTTAAAATTCGGGTTACCTAATCGAGTAGAGTAGCTCCAAAATAAGTGCAGAATAGTGCCAAAGGTCTTCAAGTCAAAGAGTTATTCGACATCGTTAAGAGTTCAAAAGACAAGATCATCGAACAGGAAACTGAAGTACTTGCTACCTTGGATGGAACTTTTATCGCAACTGATGAAATTCCGTACACGTTGTAAGCACAAGGCTACGAAAGAACATTGTTATTATTATTTTTTGGAAAGTAGAAAGAACGTTGTTATTTGAAATAATTAAGCTTCGATATACACACAATTTAACTATATAAGCTTCTTCTTCCCTTTTTTATGGGGTCTTCAATAGAATTAAGAACTGAAAGGAGAGATTTGCTCTAAAACTTTTGAACAAAGTAACAAGTAAAATAGCATTCTTTGGCATAATCACAATAAAACAAGATTATATAACCCTAATCCTAATCTAAAACACCCAAGAAAAGCCACCAGCATCAGCACAGACAACCCCATCCCGATCTCTCAAGTCTCATCTAAGCATCTGCAGTGAACCCACCGTATTTGTTGCAGGTTGACAATTTTTCAACAAAGAAGAGTAGGCCATATTAGGCATTGTAATTCCTGAAAGGCCAAAAGCACCGATCGACCTATTAGTCGCAACCTGTTCTAAGCTTTGCACTTGTTTCTTCAAGAATTTCAAGTAATGTATGGCCTCATCTAACATAGAAGCTGTATCCATTTTGGTACCTCCTGGAACTAGTCTCTGCAGAATTCTTATCCTCTCGCTGATCCTTTCTCTTCTATGCCTAGCAGCAACACTTTGAGGATCCTTAGATATCTTTACATTTCTTCTCTTTGGAGGCTTTATCGATTCCGGGTCTATATAGATTGGTTGCATTGCTGCTATACGAAAAATCATCTCTCTGATCGCTGCAGTAGAGTTCTTCTTATCCAGTGAAGACAAGAATGAGTTTGCAGTTGAGAATGAAGCTCCACATTTGAACTTGCGAGCGCCCATGCTCGACTGGAGAGGCGGTGTTATAGGTTCTTGGATTGGTGTGCCAACAAATGGCAGAGAAGGAGGTGCGTTTAGCAGAGCTTGTGGGTTATGGTAGACGGATGATGTGGGCACGATGCTAGTTGGATTTGCATTGGAGAATTGCATATCTTGAACTGTAGAAGTGCTGGAGTTGTGAAAAGTTTGGCAGAAATCAGGAAGCTTTTGATCAATCTGCATCATCATTGTCAGCATGTCCATTTGTTCATTTCCTGTTGACGACTTCATCATGTCAACGTCCATGATTCTTGCAAAACACTTAAAACTTGTCGTCCAAGATATCAGGAAAAGAGCATAAATTGTAAGTGTGGAGTCGGAGATGTGTAGGAATGGGCTTTGAAGAGCTAGACTATCAAATAGAGGTATGGAGAGGCTGTAAGAAAGAAGAAAAGCTATAGAAAGTGTGGTTATAGAGATTGAAAAGTTTCTGCAGGATTGTCTCGGAAACCCATCACAATTTCTGTAGGGTTACAGCGAAGCTTTATATAGCAACTTGTGTGAAATATTTTATTCATGCAAGGAGTCCATACAAAAGAGTCTCCACTGACTTGTGATGTATCTATGATTTTTGAGAGCGACCGCCCATTATGTGGGGTTAACAGTCGGATAAACTTTCACAGCCATCTGATCTTACAGCTCATGAAAATCCTAATCACATCTATGAATGATCAATGGTAAATAGACCTTTCATGGGAATAGGCCCACAGAGGAGATGGTTCAGATGAAAGGGTGCTGGTGCATGAACCACTTTGAATTGAGAGACTTTCTTTTAAGTACTTTTTCATTCTTCTGGAGCAACTGTGCAAGTGCTTGCTTTTCTTTACTTAAAATTTATATTTTTTGCACTAAAAGATCCATAATAATGAAACCCCACAGTCACATGACATATGTCAGAAGAGCAACCAGCCCTGCCTGGATTTCACTAAGATCCCTCCAAGCAAAGCAACAGGGCTGTTTCTCTTGTTGCCTCCGACAGCCGGTGGCCGGAGAATGGTTCCGGCCTGTCAGTTGCTGGGAGTGGACGCATTAGGGATCATCACGGACCTACTATTCCACTTACACCGACGCCGTCTCTCTCATTGCTGGTTACTACACCATGGCACATTTTTCAATGTAGATTAGGATTAAGCTACTGGTGATGTGACCCCTATCTCTGTGTGCAAAGTACAGAAGCTCATCATGTGTGTACCAGTAGATCCCTTAGGCCTGAGTTGCTCTCTAGCTAGCTTTGCCTGTATTTGACTTCAGTTTTGAAAGGTACCTTCTAGTTTTCCTGGAATGGCGAGGATTTTTACTTCCTGTAATATAATTTAGTGCTGCAACTTTGACTGTTATCCAAGCTCCAACCACTAGTTAAGTGTAGTTCCTTGTAGTTGTACTCCTGACAACATGAGCTATAATTTACTATGACAACCTGCAAACTCTCCAACCCGTTTTGTAAGATATAAAGTGCCCATGTTTATGATTGTTGCCTGGAACGCTCTCTCCTTTACTTAGCCGAACAACATTTAATCACCCCCCTTATCTAGACACTAGACAGTAAAGAATGGGAAGCTGCACATGCAGGGCCTCTCTCCAAATGGAACTAACTAGAGACATCCAAGAACAAAGGATTGGTGAAGTCTAATGTTAATTCTTTGCCTTGGAGACCCATTACTAGTTGAGAATGAAAAAATATTAGCAGACTGTGCGAAGTTGTTTGCTGTGATATTGTATTGTACTTGTCATAACTATATCCCTCTTCGGTCTTAGTAAATGGTCCCGTCTCTCACACACAGAGACAATCTAAAATGATGCACCGCCATAGCCAAAAATGCCCAAACAAGTAGCCAATTTATGGACTTGCAGCTTTTCAGATTGTCGCAACTTTTAATCACGTAATTACGTACTGTGTGATAAGTCATCAACAAAAGCAGCTGTTGCATACGGTCCACAAATGTATGAAAGAAACATAAAAGGCCTAGAAACAAAGTGTTGGCCTATCTTTGTGCATGGGCGTGTACTTCAATACGATGCTCTCAGAATTCAACTCTGCTAACTACTAGAGCCACTGCTACTTCCATAAATGCCAACATTGCCAAAATTCTTCATAGAACTTCGTGAGAATATTTATGGTGAACCACTCTCATCCGATCAAGGACTTGTGCTTACAAGCTCCAAATTTGGTTCGTCCAATAACAAGGATTTCTTTTTTCTTGCTCACAGGTTCACAAATTTGGTTGAGATTGGACCAATGCGATACTTCTCATGCCTTCTAGGATATCTGGTGTAAAGTCAAAGACATAGAGTGACATTCCATACAGGCGTAGTGCCCAATCCAAAATTGAAAAGAAAGTGGAGGTAAAAGCGTTTTATAAGCTTAGAACGTAAATAATCAATTCTTAATTAATTATTTTTAAACTTAAAGTTATATTAAATTTGAAATGAAATTGTCGTTATTACTACCCACCATCTGCTTTTTCTTTTACCAGAATTCTATGAAAATGGTAAAAAAATGAAATAAGATAATGTCTATCTATCATGAGATTGGTCTTCATTTCAGAAAATGTTTTTTTAAAGTTTAAAAATAATTAATAAACAATAGCAAAGCTATGTCCACATTATAATGAGTTCACCAAAAGATGAATAACAACTACAGTACATGCTTAAAACAGATAAAAACTTAAGGAAATAAGTTAATAGAAGGCATTATATATTCCATCTAATCTTGATGCTAAAGGATAGTGCAAGTTAGATTAGAATTAGCTATCATAATGGCCCGGATCCAATTGACAATTTCATTAGCTAAAAAGTACTTGTGAACCTCTTCATTCCTACAAATTCTACTTTTTTTTCCTTCTACATAAAATAGATAACAATTGTGAAGGTCGTTTTGTACAAGGGGTATCGTTCAACCTCAATTGGGTTATACAAATGATCCAATTGAGTGATGAATTCCAATCGTATTTTGAGAAGGCATATGGCTACAAATGTAAAATTTTGCCCCAAACAACTTTAGAGTAACTGCATTGAAAGAATAAATGCTCTCAACTTTCTTCCAGCTCCTTACATACAGCATAAATAGGGTTGTAAATTCTAAATCACCTATTTTTTGTACGAAGTCTGTTTTTAATGACTAGCTAAGTGAAAATAGAGGTTTTGCGATTGAGAGAATGTTTCTAAAGAAGAATGAACCAAGGGACATTCCTTGCACTTTCCTGCAAAGCTTTATCGCAAGACTTGTTGGTAAAATTACCTAATGCTTCTGGGACCAGGTGACAGAATCCTACTTGCTGATATCAGTAATCTAAGGAAGCAAGTGCTCTAGTAAATTGAATCCTCTGAAGTTGCCAATCCATTGTGTTTGATACAGTAGGGAAGAAACTTTAAAGTTAATAGGAATCTTGTTTAGGAGCCTAGATAGTTTAGTTCTTTAGATGAGAGGGCTATGAATCGTCTAATTATCAAATCATACCTAAATATTTTCTCCATTGCCTAACACATGTTTAATCAATGGAAATTCCACAGGTCTTAATTTCAACATTTGCATGAAGAACCAATAGTACTCCCTTGAGCTTGACAGTTGCTAAAAGCTTGCATTATTGAGATATGTTTCATGTAGCCATGTCACCCAAATAGCTTGTTTATCAACAAATATCTATCAGACCCTTTTGTACAAAAGCATTTTTTGCATAAAAGATATTAAGGTAATCCCAAGACTCCCTTGTCTTTTAAGGATGGTCACTTCACTCCACTTGACCTTATCTTTCTTAGAGTTTTTAAAATTTTTAGTCCGTAAGAAAGCTTTCATGATTCCATCTATCTCCTTGATGACTTTCTTAGATAGGATGATATATGATATCTAATGAACATAGAGATTTTTCAACACAGAAATGACCAGAGTAACCCTTGTAGCAAGTGACATGAATCTATTTTGCCAAGAATTAATTCAAGCTTTAAATCATTCAGTGAGAGAAATATAATCAAAGTGTTTGGGCTTTGCATATGAAGTAGGTATTCTTTCTAGATTGATAATCTTTCAGAAGCTCTTGCATAAGTAGTATGCTATCCCTAATAGATCTGCCTTATATGAAGGCACATTGACCAGAAGAGATCACTCAAGATAAAGCAGTTTTTAATCTATTAGCTAGAAGTTTAGCAATTACCTTGTAGACCATATTGTAATAAGAGATAGGTCTGTAGTTCGACAAAGTATCAGGCTTCAACTTTTTAGGAAGCAGGCACTTGTATGTGTGATTATCTCTGTCAAGATACAACAAGAGGATAAACACTCTAGTACCGCTTCAGTAAATAGGTTACCCGTGATCTCCCAAGATTTTTTAAAAAAGCTTATGCTGAATCCATCAAGACCTGGAGCCTTATAGGGATGTAATTGAAATAAGGTCTCCTTAACATCTCTGATAGGGAACGGAGCTGATATTGTTTCCTTAAGTTCCTGTGAAAGGGGACTAATAAAGAGTGTTTAGGTAGAATAAGTGTCATTGGAGCTAGTTTGTGTGCCTATAAGCTATAAAAAGAACTCACTTATAAGTCTGGATAAGGAAGCTTGATCAAAAACTGAATTACCCAACTGATCTCAAAGAACAGAAATAGCATTCCTGTTTCTCCTTGAAAGAAGAGATGCATGTAAGAATTTGGTATTGATGTCTCCATCTTGGAGCCAATTAGTACAAGTTTTTTGTTTTTAATATAGAGGCATGCAAAGCTAGAGCCTTCTGGTGGTCCTTTAATCTATTACATTATACCTACTTTAGAAGATTATTATAAGGAGATAGGTAAAAAACTTTTTGAGCCTCAATCATCATTTGATAAGTAACCTTAGTTTTTCTCTGATTAGCTTTTAAGAAATCTTTAAGAGAGTGCTTGACCTTTCTCAGCTTTTGCATTAGTTGGAAAGATTTATAACCCTCTACAGTGTAATTCCAATAAGAACCCACCAAATCCATAAACCCTTCCTACTAAGTGAGTCTATTAAAGAATCTAAAAGAAGCCCTAGGTGTTTGTACCGCACGAATATTGTTGATGCTAATATAAGAATGATCGGAGAAAGAGTTTTCCCTGAATTCAACAAAGGATTGAGGATAGTAGGCTAGCCAACTGTGGTTTACTACTGCTCTATCTAGCTTTTTCCGAATCAATAAGTGGCATTGTTGCTTATTAGACCAAGTGAAAAAGCAACTTGCATAACTCATATCATTGACATTAACTTTGCTATAAAAGTCTGCTAATTCTCAGCCTGTAGTAGTATGAAACCCTCTTTCCCCCTCAACTTCGATATCATTAAGAATGTAATTATAATCTCTAAGTAAAAGCCAAGGATTATGAATTATT
The DNA here is from genome assembly GCA_025504915.1 of Erythroxylum reticulatum. Lineage (NCBI taxonomy): Eukaryota > Viridiplantae > Streptophyta > Magnoliopsida > Malpighiales > Erythroxylaceae > Erythroxylum > Erythroxylum reticulatum. Next base: position 31,894,626 of record JANSVA010000216.1, read on the forward strand.
GAGGCCAAAAACTGCAATCCTTGTCGTAGATTAGCTCTTTGAAATTGAAAATTGGAGGCATAAATAATTGAAAGATCAAACCCCACGGTTGCCTCTTTTAATTTGCAATGCAAATGGATAAGTTGCTCATTTTCCATCATTACATTATCTGTGATTTGGTTGGTATTGTAGAATCATATGATCCGACCATTGAAATGCAAAGAATGATTTGAAAATGCCTTCCAATTTTTTCCTAAAAGCATAAGATCGAATCCAAGTATGTTGATTTTATTTTAGTTTCTAAAAGCCCAACTATTAGGGGTTTTTTCTACAAAACCAGCTCCTTAACCATCGCTTGTTTAAGAGGGTCATTTAACCCTCTAACATTCTAGACTAGAATCATTTAGGGAAGATTCCCCTATAAGTTTATATTTAGCTTCTTTCCTAAAATATCTCATTTTTAAGCAAGTTGTTTAGGTGACTAATGTAGCACTTGGATTGGTCTCCAACTTGATGACTGATTGCTTTTGTAACTGATGCCTCTTAATGATTTCTACTTCCTTAGCTTGTTAATGACTATTAGTTTAAGGAGAGATGGCTGCTGGGCTATCTGATTTGTTTTCCCTAGGGTAGTCGGCAATTTCACATATCAACTCAGGATCAACTGCCAGACTCCTTATATTCTTTATCTCATTTTGGGTAACTACCATCTACATCATTTCTTGCTCATGTTTCTTCAAATAATGGACTAGAATTACAACATTTGGATGATTCCATTGATCACTAGTGTTAATAATCAATATCTTAGGTGTAGTAGAAAAATTGACAAGTATCTCACTTTTTTCTTCCCCCTTATTTTCATTTATAAGCAAGTTGTACTTCCTTTTCTACAACTAATAATATATGGATTGATTCATGTTCCATTTCCCGATTTTGCATTTATAGAGGAGTCGTAGGAGCTAGCTCCTTATCTAGATCAACCTGAGCTTCTCTATAAGGGGGAAGGAGTTGCTCTGTAGACTACTCATGTAAACTTATTAACTGCTTCAATTCCATACTATCTAAAATCTGCTTATCTACATCTGTGCAGGGATTATTTGATTGTTCTATATTCTCTATTACTTCCCCTATATTTTTCTCAGATACAACAATCCTCATTAACTTATTATGACCGCTAGTTTTGAACATATTTCCAGTCGGTTTCCAAGTTTTTCCAGTAATATTTGGCTTCCAAGGATAAGAGATCCTCATCGTGAACTTAATCAATTCTCCATTCTCTCCTAATTTCGGGATACGCAATTACTTAGGAGAGAAGAGTCTCTCCTCACTTCAATACAGAGCTTTGTAAAACATAACCCTCTCCATGTGAGCTGTCTGAGCATCCATCCCTAGAGCATTGGCTAGGTAACTCAATCCATTAACCGTCTAGAACTCAAGCGGGACATCATGGAAATGAACCTAAAGAGGTATAATTTCAAAGTTACCTGAGTGAAACTTGATGCCTAGCTATCAAAGTTGGAGAAACAACAACTGTCCATTCACATGCCACAACCCTTGTTCCAAAATTTTATTGATGCTTCCCTCAAAGTTGGACTTAAAAAGGAATGAGTCATCATCACTGAGCATCACCTTCTCAAGCCCTTTCATCCCCACCTCGCCAATTCATATGCTTGCACCACCAGAAATGCTAGTCGCTTCTTCCAAAAAATGCCTACCAATATTGTTGCCTAAATGTTGGCTCCAAATTGGAGGAGCTCCAGTAGGTGCGTTAAAACACCCTCCTTCATCACATCCTAAAAATGCTTTAGAGAGCCTCTATTGTACTAAATCTGGGGACGAGTTCTCTAAGCTTCGACCACGGGCTTCAAGTTTAGAGTAGGTGTCATTTCATAGTGAGAGGATAGGAGAGTAGGGAAATCCACAAAGGACAAGTTTGAGGGAGATCGGTCTCCTTCATTTTCCATTCTCCTAACCTAACAAGACGTTTCGAGGAGAAGAATGCCGAGATAGAGGTAGAGGACAGTGTTTTAAGGGAGGGAATCAATAAAGGATTGTCGAGATGAAGGTAAAGGATAGTGGTCTGAAGGAGGGAATCAATAGAGGATTTAGCCATAAGGGGAAAATTGGTAAGCCTAAAAAGGTAAATGGTTGAGAAAAGGCAGGGTAAAAAAATATTTCTAACAACTTTGTCCACAACTGGATACTTATTATCGTTTACTTATTCTATTTAGTGTACAAATCATCAAATCATAGTGAAAGTCTAACATAAAATTTAAATTCATCGACTTTAAATGCAAGTCTAATAAATCAAAATATAGACAACTAGAAAGTTTGGTAAGCCCAAACAAGAACACAGATCCATTCGTTACGTAGATCAGTTCAAGCCATAATTCCCATTAGTCTAGGTCTTATGGGCCAGTTGTTAATAATTTGACTAATGATGTCTGATTGGACTTAAACTGGGTCTAAGGTTATAATAGTAATAACAATGATATTGCTTTTTAATGGGTCAATCAAAGCCTTTAGTTTGCGTTGCCAATCAAAGAGAAGTTAGTTAGGGCTTCATTTGTTTCTAAAATTAATATTATTATATAATTATAAACAAGTTATCCATCCCCATTTGTGTTTATTTTAATGGTTTGTTGATGTAGTTGTAAAAAAACTTATCCAAATGTGTTTAATTATCAAAATAGTGGTTTTTTGCTTTCAAATTTGGAAAAACTGCAACCTTATTAGGAAAAAATTAAATGTTGTGTTTTCTGAGTATTGCTAGAACCAATTGTCAAAACATCTTAGTTCTTTTTCTTTTTTTTCTCTCTTCTCCCTATCACTTTTTTCTTCTTCTTTAGTCCCTATCATCTCTCTTCTTCTTCTATTTTAGTTTTCCTCATTGATATCTCTTAGGATTTATAATAGTTGAAGAAAAAGAAGAAACAACAACGAAAAAATGGATTTATTGAAAATATTAATTTAAAATTTCCAAAATATGACTGTTAAGATAGTTTGGTATTGAAAATAGTATACATTGATTCAAGAATTTTCTTGTAATCACAAAAGTCTTTAGTATTAAGTGAGTTATTTATATTTGTATTTATGCTCTTTTCGTAAATAGATGATAAATATTTCTATAAACATTATAATCTATTTTGTAATAGTCAAGATGAAAATAAAAGAATGTTTCTTTTTATTTTTCATTCTCCATTCTCTCATTTCTCAACAAAGTGGTATCAAAGCCTTATTTCTTAAAGAGTATAGAAGAGTTTTATGAGAAAAATAAGAAATGACAAATAATGGACTCACTTCTTTCCAATTTTCTCATCTCACAAAGAAGAATTATGTGAAATGGTGTCTATGTATGAAAGCTTTACTTAATTGTCAAGATGTATAGGAGGTGTAGAGAAAGGCTAAGGCTATAAGAAGCCTCAAATGAAGAAAGTCCATCTCAAAATGAAAGAAGCTTTGTCCTATATAAGAAAGAAAGATTAACAAGCTCTCACTTTCATCCATCAATATTTGAAGGATTTAACGTTTGAAAAGGTAGTTGATGCTACTAGTTTGAAGAAAGTATAGAATATTTAGAAAAATATTCTCAAGATGTTGATAAAATAAAGAAGTTGAGTCTTCAAACACTAAGAAATGATTTTGAAGTTTTGAAGAGGAAGGAATATGAGTCAATTTCAAATTGTTATAGAAGAGTGAAGGTGGTTATAAATCAATTAAAGATATTGGATATGAGGTAGAAGATGTTTGCGTAGTGCAAAAAATTATTTGTTCTTCAACTCTCAAATTTGATTATGTGGTTTGTGTCATTGAATAATCAAAATATTGAGACTCAATGTCCATTAAAGAATTAAATAGTTCTTTACAAACCCATAAAGAAATGGTCAAGAGAAGACAAAAGGAGTCATTAAAGCAAGTTCTCAAAATTGAGACTACTTTAAAGAATGACAGAGCATAAAATAATCAATTTAGAGGATGTAAATGGTGAATAAGATGTAGTTGTGATTTGTATTAAAAAAAAAAGGGAAGAGGGAGTGCAAAAGGAACAACTAATTAAGATAGAAGCTAATCATCACAAAGATGGCATGAAAGAATAAGAGGAAAAGGACGATGCTACTATTCAAATATAAATAAAAGGAGGTATAACAAGTCTAAAGTTAATTATTTTAATCTTTCTAAAATATACCACTGTTCTTAGGAATGTAATAGTGCCACTAATAATACTAAAGAAAAGGTTAATCTTATTAATGACAATCAATAAATTGAAGTGCTAACTTTTTGCTAATAAGCAAAGAAGAAAAAATGATGTTGATAATATGTGGTACTCGGATACTGGTGTAAGCAATGCGTATATGGATACAAAGGCATAATCGTAAAGTTTGATGAGAAGATAAGAGGAAATGTTTCCTTTAGAGACTTATCAAAAATACATATTGAAGGAAGAGGTACAATTATCATCTTTTCAAAAGATGGTAGTCACAAGTTGATCACCAATGTTTATTGTGCACCTAAGCTAAAAGTAATATTTTAAGTTTAGGCCAACTCCTTAAAAAAGAGTATGAAATTCTGATGAAAAATCAAATTCTTTTGCTTTGAGATCAAAACTCTAATTTGATTGTTAACGTGACTATATTAAATAGTTATACCTGGAAAAAGAACCTTCGATAGGATGTTCAAATTGAACATTAAACCAATTGAAGCAAAATGTTTGAAAGTTGATTTGTGAGATGGAGCATGGTGTCGGAACATGAGATTTGGCCACTCAAATTTTGGAACTTTCAAGGTCATAAGAGAAAAGAAGTTGGTATAAGGGATACCTTTAATTAACCATCCTGTCGGAACATGAGATTTGGCCACTCAAATTTTGGAACTTTCAAGGTCATAAGAGAAAAGAATTTGGTATAAGGGATACCTTTAATTAACCATCCTAATCAATTGAAAATATGCTATGGAGAGTTTTCATAAAGAAGCAATATTAATAGCCACTAGTCCTCTTCAACTTGTACATGCTAGTATATGTGGACCAATCAATTCACCTTTATTTGGTTATAAAAATATTTCTTACTTTTTATTGATGATTTTAGTAGAAAAACTTGGATTTATTTTCTTGAGCAAAAATCAGAAGTTTTTGTTTCTTTTAAGAATTTTAAAATGCTTGAAAAAAAGGAATGATTATAAATTAAAACTTTGAGATCCAATCAAGGAGACGAATTTACATCTAATGAATTTAATAATTTTGGTGAAACTCCTGATATTTGTCATCCTTTAAAATTTTTAATATCACCAAAATAAAATAAAATAGTTAAAGCAATAATATAACCATCCTTAATCTGGTAAGATGCATATTAAAGGACAAAAATATGCCTAAGGAGTTTAAGCTAAATTTCTTATGCAATGTATTTGTACAATCATTCTCCAAAATCAAATGTCAAAGATCAAATCCCTCAAGAAGCATAGAGTGGAATTAATCTTAGTGTTTATCATTTGCGAATTTTTGAAAACATTAAGTATGCTTAAGTTCCACAATAAGAAAAATCCAAGCTTGATAATCAAAGTGTTAAACATGTCTTTATTGCATATTATTTATATTCCAAAGTCTAAAGACTATACAATCCAAACAATAGTAAAGTGGTGCTAAGTCAAAATGTTGAATTTCATAATAAAACTATATGGAATTGGGAGGCTTATGAAAAAAAAATTATAATTTTCTTCCATATTTTGGAGAAGAAGAAGAACAAGAGACTATAGTGCTTATACAAGGGACAAGTCCACGTCCTTCACTGCTTCCATCATCTCATAAAGAAAGTTTAAAAGAAAGCCTGAGGGAGATGAAATATATAGGAGACATTTATGCAATATCTAATGAATTTATTCTTAATAATGATGAATTATATTGTTTTCTTATAGATAGTGAACTATTAAATTTTAAAGAAGTCATGCAAGATAAAAGGTGGAGATTAGCCATGGATGAGGAAATTAAGACAACTAAAAAAATAATTAATAATTAACAATTCTTCCTAAGTTAGGAACCATTGGTGTCAAATGGATAAACAAGATGAAAAAGAATGCTAATGTAAAGATTAAAAAAATACAAAGCAAGGCATGTTGAAAGGATGCAAGTAAAAGTGTCGAGTTTATTATGATGATATTTTTTGCATTTGTTACTCGAATGGAGACTTTTCATTTACTCATTTCTTTGGTATGTCAAATGAAATATAAATTTTATCTAGATGTAAAATTGATCTTCCTTAATGGCTATGTTAAAGAAAAAGTCTATGTTTAATAACCATTGGATTATGTGGTTAAAATATATGAAAAAAATGAGAATGAAGAAAGCTTTGTATGGATTGAAGCAAGCAATAAGGATGTCGAATAACTACATTAACAAATTTTTTTATGAGCAGGTTTGTTTGTTGCCTTAATCAATATGTTCTTTACATTAAAATTCATAATAATGGAGACATTTTTCTTGTTTGTCTTTATGAGGATGATCTTATTTCACAGGAAATAAACTTGTTTGAAGAATTAAAGGGGCTATGTCACTTAAATTTGAAATGATCAATATAGGACTTATGTCATGTTTTTGGACCTAAAGGTAAGGAAAATAGAGGAAGGAATATTCATTTCTCAATAAGGTTATACAAAGGAGGTCTTGAAGAAGTTCAAAATGTTTGATTATAATTCTATAAACGCATTTATAGAAATTGAACTAAAATTATAAAAGTATGAATCTGGAGAAAATGAAAATCATATTGTTTTCAAAATTTTTATGGGAAGTTTGAGATATTTAACACATTTAAGGCTTGATATCTTTTATTCAGTTGGAGTAGTAATTCGATTTATAAAAACTTCTTCCTTCACCCATATAAAATTTGCCAAGGGGATTTTGGACTATTTTATTCCTCTTCTGGTAATTTCAAAATTTTGAGATTTTCTTATAGTGATTTTGTGAGAGATATTGGTGATAGAAAGAGTATAATTGGTTTTGAATTTTTTTGTAGGTAAATGTGTTATTTAATATAGTTCAAAGAAGGAATCTATTGTTATTGTTTTAACTTGTGAATTTGAATATATGGTGACAACTTCATGTACGTATCATGCTATTTAGTTTAGAAAATTATTGAAGGAACTTCATTTACCATAAGAAAAAGTCATGAATATTTACATTGTTAACAAGTCTGCATAAACACTTGCCAAGAATCTAGTGTTTCATTATTGAAGCAAGCATATAGGTATAAAGTATTATTTCATTAGATGATGTATTACCAACAAAGAAGTAGAGCTTAAGTATATGAAAACTCAAGATCAAGTTATGAATATTTTTACAAAGGCATTACAGTTTGAAGATTTGTTAAGATTAAGAGTAAGAAAATTTTCAAATTAAAGGGGGATGTTGAAATTAGTAATTTAAAATTTTTAGCATATGACTTTTAGGATCATATGGTGCTGAAACTAATATGAATTAATTCAGGAGTCTTCTTGTAACCACAAAAGTCTTCTAGTATTAGGTGAGATATTTTTATTTGTATTTATGGTACTTTCATAAATAAATGAAGAAAATTCATATAAATACCATAATCTATTTTGTAATACTCAAAATGAAAATAGTAGAAAGTTTCTTTCATTTTTCATTCTCTATTCTTGCATTTCTCAACAAGATCTCCTCCAAATTCAAAGTTTTCGAGCTTCTTTGAAAAAACATCTTTATATCTTTTTCTTAAATTTTCTTTCTTTTTTATACATTGTGTTTTTAATTTGTAATTGTAAATTGTGTTAGTGGATTAGATGACTAGTAAGCATTAATGATTTTTTTCAACAACTACTTTAATCACATTTTTATAAATTACTTTCAGCATTGTGAATGCTCACACGTAATAAGATTTCACTTGGTTTTCACTCTCACCCTATCTCTAGTTATTTTAGATGTTAAACTTCGTTATGTATTCTAGTTATAAGCTTTTGTTATGTCTTTTAGATTATTTTCAATAGTTCATATTTCTTATGGTTTGTACCATCTGTTATATAAACAGATGCTTTTATTTACATATGCACTAACTTATAATCAGATTTTAAGTATGAGAAGAAATTATTGATTATGTATACAGTTTTATATATTGATGATGAGGTAAGTGTGGAGCATCTCACTATACAAAGTTTATTATATAACTAGAATCCAATATGTTGTTTACGATTCAATTGCAGCCCGATATTGGGAGGCTCATTACTTCAGTTAAGATAAATAAAATATGGATGTTAGTGACGATATGGATATTAATGACAATATACATGTGAGTGACAATATCGACTATGACCTTGATATGAAGCCAGAGCTTCTAACTAAGATGGATGTGTTAACTATGGATATGATCCCTGCTTGTTAGTTTGTTTAATTTGTGTTGATGGAAATATTACAACATAAGTTGCATAAATATTATATGCTATGTATGCTATATATACTAAAAAGAGCTATAAAACATAAGGACAAAGTCAGAAACTTTCTCTTTGCATAAATTGGCAGAGATAAGAATTTGAACTGAAAATGTTGAAAATATAACTTGAGGAGGAATGATTAAAGAGTTCAGTATGATGCCAACATTGATTGTACCTAGTATGAAATAATGACTTTTATGAAATAGTGACAAATATATATATATATATGCTCAAGCCTTGTAATTCTTCCACTAGCCTTATAATTCTTCCACTTTTAAGGTATTTCTTTCTCTTCTTCCCTATAAAAGCCAAGACAATCTCAAAGTGGTTGATTTCACATGAATATTTAAATTTATTTTACTTATTTAATTAATCTATCTTAGTTTCTAACCCTTAATGTTCAATATATGTTATGGAGCCACACATCCTAGATTCCCTTGCTTCTATAGGTTCTTCTAATGTTATGAACATCATACGGTCGTTAATACTCAATTTAGTTTTGGTACGATAATGGACTAACATCAGTCAATATCAGGTACTATTTTGGATAAATTTTAAAAATTATAAATTAATCTATAAACTTTTTAAAATTCCAAAATAGTTAAATCAATATATTGTACTATATAATTTTTAGTTTTACTTTAATGTTTTATTTAAAAATCATAACAATAGAAATTTGAAATAACAACAATATATTTATTTCTTTTAATATTATTTTCACATATTTGACATATAAAAATAACATAATTAACATAAAAAATAATTTAATCATCATATAAATAGAAAATTAAGGATAATATAAATTACTTAAAAATGTTACAATTACATTAGATAATAAATAGTAATTACATCAAAGTATCAAATAAAAAGAATAATTTCATGACTCTCTAAGTATTACAACAAGAATTTGTCTTGACAAAACTACAACTAGAAATGAAACCTGAAATAAAAATGTTTACAGTTATATTTATATTTCATATATAAAACTTAACATATGTATCAAATATAAGTAAAATTAGAAGAAGAGAAGAAATGGAAAACTTATAATTTTATTTAATCGAATATCCGCTCAAATTTCATTGCCATCAATTCTCTTTTGGCATAAAATCCTCATCATTAAGAGGAGCCTGATCTTCACGATCATTTAAATTGCACCAAATGACATGTAATATTTTTCCATCTAAGACTATCTTCTAATTTAAGATCATATATCAAACTCAGTTCCTCAAAAACTCAATCTGCTAAAAAATTGATATGGTTAAGGCAAATAGAATCTACAGAACTACTTGTTTTACTAAGATTCCTAGTAAACAAATAAAATTAAATTACTAAGAAATTATAATAAATTATATTTAACTTAATAATAATAATAACAACACACCTTTCTCGAAGCTTGAAACTATATTAAACAAAGACCAAGTTGTTAAATCTTTTGTGTTCCAATTTATTCCTTTTCTTAGAATGGATGAATTTAATTATACTTTAAATCTTTCATACTTTGTTGCATTCACACATTAACTCATAATTCAAATTTCATGTCTTTATAGTTTTGAAACATCTCTTTCAAATTAGTTGTACTGAGTAACTTTAGGAAAAAAATTATAAACAAAATAAAGTGATGATTAATTTTTAACATGTAACAAAAGTGAAAAAAATATACTTGAATTAAGCTCGTCTCCTTGACGACTATTAATGGATATCCCAAAATCACCATAAACATTCTTATAAACTTCCATTTGTAAGCTTAGGGGATTTTGCATCATCTTATGGTTAACAATTATTGTAATAGTTAATTACATTCCCCTATTAACTTTAGCTTTCTTTGTAAATTTTGGTATGAAATAGACACTAGGATTTAAAAATACCTCAACTGCAAACAAGAGAGAGTAAAGTTGCCTTTCTCATCTCTCATTGATAATCACAAGATAAGGTGTGTATAAAGAAGGCCTATTTTTCATATTGGCCTTGATTACTTCCTTTGCGCTCTCTATAGTATTATCAAAATAACTCATTGTTGCCTTCTCATCACTTTCAGCCATGCAAAGTACCCTCACTAAAGGCTCACAATCTCATATTAAAATTGACATTGATATTAAAAATTATGATCTTCAAGTTTAATCCTAGAACCTCCGATCCAGTATTAGACCTAACATATTGAGATGAAACTCACTTATCACTTATAAACAATTGCTTCAACTCCTTCTTCATCAGAACAAAACAAAAATAAGAAATTAGTTACAAATATTGTAATAGCAGAACGACACAAATTCTTACCATTGGTTAAATTCTTTCTCAATAAATTTAAGACCTATGCATGATTGTAAATGAACTTGTTCACTTTTTTTGCTTTCTGTATAGTCTCATCAATGATAGGAAAATGCATTGGACCTAACATGCTGAGATGAAACTCACTTATCATTTGTAAACAATTGCTTCAAATCTTTCTTCATCAGTACAAAATAATAATAAGAAATTAGTTGCAAATATTGTAATAGCAGGACAACACAAATTCTTACCATCGGTTAAATTGTTTCTCAATAAATTTAAGACCTATGCATGATTTTAAATGAAATTGTTTACTTTTTTTGCTTTCTATATAGTCTCATCAATGATAGGAAAATATCTAGCATCTCTTGCATATTTCAACATTAGGTCAATGCAATATGTAAAATAATGAGCCCAATAAAAAAAATTATACCAGCTTTGCAGTTTTCTTCCAATTGCCTTTTAAGTAGAATCAATGTCAGTAATGAACTAGACAATATTTTCTAGCCTAACTTTATTTACAACTTCATCAAATATTTGAAATAGAGTATCAACAATTCTAACAAGTCCAGATGCATCAATATACTTCAAAAACATTATCCCCATTTACAAAATAAACCAAAGAATTGATAATAGGCTTCTGTCTTCTATTTGTCCTACCATCACACATAATTAAATACCTATAAGTAACCTAAACCATTCTTCTTTAATCTAAATAACTGTTATTTCATAAATATAGGTACTCAGAGATTTACCTCTATAGTCATCAGTTGAAGGAAGTTTATATCCTAGACCATAAGAGGCAATAACATCCACATGAATCGTACCATCATTTAGCCATTGTCATGTCCATATTATGAGTTGTTTCTTTATATTATAAGGTATTACAAATTAAAGGTTGAGTTCTAAGAGCTGTTCGTAGTGCAAAAAATTTAGACATCTGTCTTGTTCTTTTCCTCACATCAAATGCAATAGTCACTTCTTGTTGGGTAAGAATACCACCTTTATCATCCTCATTATCATCCTGACCACCATAAATGGAACCTCCATTACCAATTTCATAGTTTAATATTTTTCTTCTATCTTTCTCATGTTAATACTCTTCAAGCAAAGTCTTCATTTGTCATTTCACATCATGTTTCACTTTCTTACAAGGCTCCACATAAACTTTAATCCCAACTAAATGCTTTTTTAAATCATGTGATTCCCCTACCTTTCAAATATTTATTATAATACAAATAAATGGTGTGATTCTTTATTTTAGGAACCAATCTAGTATGAACCTAAACTAGATCGTCAAATCTTCCTAAACCTAAAGTAGTTGAACTATTTGGAATACTTGAACTTTCCTCCATTTATCTAGAAAAATACATGTAATTGAATAATTATAATAAACTAAATAAACAACAGACGCACCTCTTAATTGTAAATCGGTAAATACACATAATTCATTCTGTAAATAATCAAAATATCACATCCTAAATATATATCACATAGTTATCTATGACATCATTATAAAATACAATATACAACTAAGAGTTGTGAGTACACATAATTAACATACAACTCTCTTTTAATGTATATATATTATTATACATTGACAAATAATAAGTATCGATACAAAATTATCACTGGATATACTAATTTAAGTGAAATACACTACAAGAATGTTTGGATTTACCTACGGATAAAATCGTCGGTAAATCTAATATTTCATCGGTATTAATATTTGCCAACAGAATTTAACAGCTGACAAAGTCTCGTTAATAGGGGCGTAGGTAATTTTAATGACGGAATATCAAATGCTTTTGTCAGTAAAATGACGTAAATATACTGACCGATTAACAGAATCGGTTGGTAAATAAAATGGACAACTTATCAAACGGTATATGAATTTCTGTCAATAATTTGTCAACATGTTTACCGACGGTGCCCTTATTCTGTCAGTAATATGTTAACATGTTTTCCAACGGTTTTTAAAAATCCGTCGGTAATTGTTAGTTAGAATTGTTTGAAAAATCCCGACATTAAAATTTGTTTAATGATTTTAATAAAATGAATAATTTAAACAGTTGTGAATTATTTGTGCATATTAATATAATTTGTGTATATATTAAATTTGTTGAAACAGAAATTAATTGGTAATATAAAGTTCAAAATTTGTTAAATGATAATAAAAACATTGAAGTTTACATAACATATCTTTGTAATTCTAAGCAAATGACTACAACAATCCTAATGTCTTGGTGATGGAGGGTGCTTAGAGATGCTACCCTTCCCCTTCAGCTGCTCCAGCTCCTGTCTTAGTTGAGCCATCTGCTCCATTTGCTCTTGCAAGTGAGCCATCTGCTCTATCTTCTCTTGTATGTGAGTCATCTTCTCCATCACCATATCCAATGTGGCCCGAAGCTCGGTGACTTCTGACGATTGTAGTTGTCTGGTAGACGTTGTTGTACTGGACATGGAGGATTGTGAATAATAAGTATTTGCACATGAACCTAGGCTGAATATCCGTCCATGACGATCACTATCACCGACAACATCAAAATACGTCTGAGTGTCATCAATAGGTTGTTCCTCCTGAGACTGGCACTGAATGGTTTGTTGTATTTGGTCATATTAAAAACCAATGTTTACGTTAGTAACAGCTTATTCATATTGTAAAACTAAATGATTATAAAAGAAATAATAATAAGGCATTAAGTTCACATAAATTAAGTTCTCTACATCAGCTGTTGACAAATGTCACACTGTCATGCTTCTTAGTGTGAGTATGCAAAAACAGCTAAGTAGGTGTAGGAGGATGACCTAAAGACTTTTCCTACATATTTAACCTAAATGTTTAAATGTGAACTATATTTAATAAAAATTCGATAGAGTTTCTCCTAATTTATGATATGCCCCCTATTGAACAAATAAAAAACTCAACACAGTCATATATGACACAAGGCATTTATACCAATACCATTATCTATAATACAACAAAGTTAAACATGTACCAAATAAATGTGAGGTTTAGATACTTACAAGTCTTTGTGCATGCTCATGGTGGGTTATTGATCCTCCCGTATGTACGGGAAGACTTTCTCCTCCCGAGCCTCCATGTCTATTGGTAGAGTTACGCCCTGAGATTGTCATTGCACAGGGCTTCTCCATTACTCCTGCCATCGACTCCATATTTGATCCGAAATAAAACGCAGTCGTACACCAGCCTTGCGTATCACACCAATGAAATCGTAGTAACGTGTACAAGCTTGCCTCTCCTATAGTCTATATATGCTGGCATCGATACCAAAATTCCAGAAAAATTCTTTCTAAAATAAGAAGGAAAAAATTTAAAGTAATATCATGTCATAATATTTATGTAATTAGTGTATATAAAGCAATATAAAAG
>JANSVA010000216.1:31915899-31936952 GCA_025504915.1 Erythroxylum reticulatum
TTTTTTCTTTATCATTTGGAAACAATTTCTCTGTGAGTTATGAGTAATATTAGACTTTTTAAGACTTTGCACCTCAATAAAATTTTGATTGAGTGTTGTTATAGTTGTATTACAGATAATATATTTATACGACAAAATTGACTTCTAATATATTACAAGATTAGACAATTTTTTAAATAACTTAAATAAAGTACTTCTGCAATTATTACAGTGTTATTCGATTTCAAAGCATTCAAAGACTTGTAATGATTTCTTAATCTCATAAAGATTTATTCAACCCCATCAATAATTTAAAGGAAACACCAACAACTCACAATATGGCCAAAAATAAAGAAAGAAACGAATGACGAATGATTGAGTGTGTTCGTTCTTTTTATCAATTTTATAGATTATAATTCCTTAAGAAGAAAAAAATATATTCTCCTAATTTTCTACTTTATACTTTGGGAAGATTGAGCTATCTAATTATTTGAAATATGTATGTGTAGATTCCAAAGCCACTAAAACTAACTAGTCTTTCATACGAAGGAAGAGTGGTGGAAGAAATAGAACAATCACTGGCTGGCTGGTGGAGTGGTGAGTCACTTTCACATCACTTGCAAATCTCCCATTCAAAGACCCACCAAAGACCTGGAAACTGACCTCTGTAAAGCCAAATACCGTATTTGGTGCACTACAAACAGCCGATGATTTGGTGGCACTTTGCTTTTATATATAGTATACAATATTATTATTATTATTATTTGGACCCTTCCGTTCACGTTACACAAATTTGACAGGACACGTTCGCACCGTCTGACTTCAGCCTAGTGTTTGGTTCTATTCTATGTATCGCACAACTCACGTGAGTTACTTATTCCATGAACCGACAAGGGAAGATCTCCACCCTTTCTCCCAAGGAACACTACCCATTTTTACTTTATTTTATTAAATTTTATTTACATATTTATATAAATATGTGATTAAAATTAATTAAAATAAAATTAGAATATCATTTGACGCGGAAAATTTGATGCTCTCTTCCCAAGGATAGTGGGCGTTTTGGCGGCGGTTTAGAACGCCATATAACGCATTGTTGTAGCGGCACGGTATCATATGTGCCGTTTAACGTATTCTAATGTTCTCTGCCGTGGAATCTTGCGCAAATTAGACCCCATATTTTTCTTGTAATATGCACTGGAAACCGAGTTGGAGCATTTGTTGAATTTAAAGGTATGGAATTCCTATTCAACAACTATAAATTATGCATTAACATTGAACACAAGTATATAATTGGATTTTGGTGTTTTACCGAACAAGTGAAAGCAAATAGTTTAATATAATGTGAAATTAAAAGCTAATAAAACGTGGTTTTTTCATTTACTTGGAGAATAAATGTACGTAAAAGTTGTCACACAAGTGACGTATTAGTGTTAATTCACTTAAGTAACCATTAATCATCATAAAGGTTCGCAAGCTTTTATTTAATATTTCTACCATATGATTACTAACTATAGTGCAAGAAACAAAGATTTTGGGCGGTTAGGGAAGAAAGGTGAGAGGCACTTCTAATGTCGAGTAAATTAAACGCAAAACCTACAAGATGGCGAGGTCCAGACACACGTGACCATTAAATTCAACAAATACTCACCAAATAGTAAGTTAAACTCGCCCATCAAACCTAATCCTTTCAAGCAAAGGAACTGTCGAATATTATTCGAAAACGGTTTAAAACCCTTTTTATATCCCAATCAATTACTTTATGGAAAGTTAAACTTAGCTCATACCTCATGTGAAATGCTTAACAATCGCTTGACAGTTACGACAATCGTTTAGGCAATTGGGTGAAGTGACCCTCATGATGTCTATTTGTGTAAGTTATTCAATTAGCTTTGTTAGCTATACTTGCAGGTTCAACTTAGTCTGCTTTTTTATCATCAACCAATCCTTTTACCTAATGTTATGGTTAGGAGCATGTGAGAGGTCAAGTTTCGGTGCTCGGCCAAACCATGTTAACTAAAATCAATAATGTAAATTTCTTTTTTCATTAAGAAAATAAACAGTCACTATGTTTTAAATTGCAAATATTAAATTATAAAGAATACAATTAATTCACAAACCAAATCATGGCTCAGTTCAAATAATTGTTAAAAGTCTCGATTTCTTATATCTAACGAGAAATTAACTTTAAAATACAAGTATAATGCTTTATGCTCTTGAAAGCTCTTTGTAATGCCCTGCCGTTTACGGCTTCCAAACTTGTCATGTTAGCAAATTAAGAAGGCATACGATTTGGTGGGGTCAAAAGGGGCAGAGACGTCGATGAGGGAGTGACGTAGGCAGGAGCTAACGGAGTGAATTTAGTATTAAATTGTTGAGGAGAACATGACAACATGTGATGGCTAAGGTTGGCTGCCCAATAAAACGTGGTTTCTTCCGCAATTGGGAACTGTCTAGGGCTAAAATACAATGCTGAACACATTACGGACTGATGACCCCATCCCCCGAAGCTCAACTTGCTCCACTTCTTGATTTTGAAAACTTCTGTAATTTATCCAAATTGATCAGGACATCCGGTGAGGTTATTCATTCAGACGTCGATTTTTATAGAAACCTTTAAATTTTATTAAAAGGTGGAATGTAGGCAATATAATTATTTCGTAAATTTGTCACAGTTCCTATCCTGTTCATGTCTGCATATCGAAGGTCGAATTTATTATGACAATCATTTATTGTAAATTTGTTATGATGCGGCTGCAGAACTTGCTGCTGCCAATTGATTGACCAACGTTTGCACTTCAAAGTTCAAACACGTTAATGCACGCATTTCTAGGTAACTCCTTGTTTTCTTCACTTCTACTTTATTTATCCCAGTTATGTACTCAATGCACTGTTTGTTTTTGTCAGGAATGTTAAAACGGTTTCTTCTAGTAAATAATATAAACTGGTTTATAAATCAAGGGTGAATCTCCATTTTTAGGTTTTTTTTTGAGTGAAGATAATTCCAACTTTATTTTAATAGTTTGAGAGAGTTGAGTAAAAAATATAAAAATATTTTATAAACGGACGAAGGTATTTTTTGAGCTCGGAGTTAGGCTAAATTTATCAATTTTAAAATTTTTATTGAATCAATCACAACAGGCATGTTGGTTATAATAATTGATAAGAATAACTGATAGATACTGACCCGAAGAATTGAAGTAGTAAATTGGATTTGTTCAGTAATATCTGATTACAGATACAATTGATGTGGTTGTCTCTTTTCTAATTTGCATCTTATTTAACAGTGTCGTTAATTCCAAGACAGTTAATATTTCTAGCGAATATACGCTATTATTTCCTTTCTTAATGCTTCAGGAAGTTTGCTGAAATAAATTAACATGTTATCCTGTACCAAAACAGATGGATTTTTGAATTTTATTATCCAGGGGGATGTTCCCAGGGTAACATTATGGTCATATAGTATGCGGAATCTTTCTTTAATGAATTGTACAAAACATGGCATACCCTAAATGAGCTGATGAAGCAATTGCATATATCTCCTGTCCTACAAGCTGTTCTAGTCCCGAACTTTATGCTTTTATTTGTGTTAGGATAATTTCAGTTAAATTGAGCAACCTTTTGTTGAAACATATCTTATAGATCTTAGTAAACTTAGCACTTAATTTTAATTTATTATCAAAAGTCTAAGCGAATAGATTCTAAATTTTAAAGAAGGAATCGAATTTATATATATATATATAAAGGATGTGATATAAAGAAGCACACACATTATTACAATGTCTTGATAAATTGTGGTAATAGTAATGTTAGATTTCTTTAGGAGAGCTTGTGTGTTAAGATCTCTTAAATTAAATTAAATTAATTGGTCATTTTTTTAACATCTAATTTTACAAAAGTAAAATTGTAAAGTTCAACCAATAGGAACCCCAACTAGCAGAAATTTTGCTAATAGCATATGAATGTAAAGTATTAAGTTCGTTCTCACGACGAAAGTGAGTTGGTCCATGTTGAATAAAAGTTGAATAGCAGTACCTTTCAAGTTGATGTGCCTTTTGGGGGCTTGTAAGTGCATGTAAGACACGCCTTTTGGGACGTTTCGCGTCGCAAGAAAGCTACTGCTTTGGCATGCTCTTGCAGGACAATCACGTTTAGGGTTACAGAGGCACAAAGAGGTGAAATTACATCTATCTTTCTTTCCAAGTCATTCATAATAACATATGTGTACCTGCTTGCTGCATCTTTGGCAAGAGAACGACCTTTCTTTTTTCTTGGCGTGGCGTAATTGCACGTTGTTTAACTGTCGGTCTCAGCCTTGATTAGTTAATATGCTATTTGATTATCTATAATGGACTTATTTTAGTTTATTGCATCGAGTCTACTGTAGTAATCCTACTCAAATGGTTAATACTAATTCTACTAAAATCAGGATTCCAATTATCATATAAAAATTAATATCCATGCCTATCACGTGCATTAATTACTCCCGCCGTGAGTTTTCATTCAAGCTCTCATATCTGATTATTAATTTCCAAAAAAGAAACATCGTTAGCCCTTAAAACCCCCCCACTCATCACTTATAAAACCCACTGTCCTTTCTCGTCACTAGTTCGTTCGTTGTATCCTCTGCTCACACACTTCTCTTTTGTTCTTCAAGAAACCGAATCGAATCCTTCAAAACTGACACTTTTTTCTAGTGCCGGTCGCTCCAATGGAGTGGATTCGAGGAGAGACGATTGGTTGTGGCAGTACGTCCACCGTCAGTCTTGCGATACCCAAGAAAGGCTCTGATCATCAATATCTTCCGATGATGGCGGTGAAATCGTGCAGCGTTTGGGAGTCTTCTTTGGTCGAGAACGAGAAGGAGATTTTGAATGAACTTGGCTCTTGTCCATATATTATAAAGAGTTTTGGCGATTGTTGCAGCTTCGAAAATGGCGTGAGATTTTACAACTTGCTGTTGGAGTACGCATCAGGTGGTAGTTTAGCAAATCGAGTCAAACAAGCCGGTGGTTTCTTGCCAGAGTCAGATGTCAAAAGATATGCAAACTCCATACTAAATGGTCTACGTCACATTCACGCGAATGGGTTTGCTCACTGTGACATTAAACTTCATAATCTCTTACTGTTAGGAGACGATGAAGTGAAGATTGCAGACTTTGGATTGGCGAGGAGAACAGGGCAAAAACAGAGTAGAGCGGAAATTCGAGGAACGCCATTGTACATGTCACCGGAATCAGTCAACGACAACGAGTACGGAACAGCGGGAGACATCTGGGCACTTGGATGTGCTGTAGTTGAAATGTTTACAGGCAAACCGGCGTGGAACTGCAAGCCAGAGACCAACGTGATGGCTTTACTAATCCGTATTGGAGTAGGGGATGAATTACCGACAATCCCGGTAGAGATGTCCGAACTGGGAAAGGATTTCTTGTCAAAGTGTTTTGTTAAGGATCCTAGGAAGAGATGGACTGCTGAGATGTTATTGGAACATCCTTTTGTTTGTACAACAACAAACGATCACTCTGTTGTCTCATTAAAGCCTCGTCAACGATCTTGCTCAACGTCTCCAACAGGTCCTTTTGATTTTCCAGACTGGGGTTGTGGCCAACCATCGCCCACGACGTCTGAGTCATGGTCCATTAGGGCAGTGGAATCAAGGTTTGATTCGTTGACGTCGCCGGCAGACAGAGTCCGGCGGTTGGTGAGTGATCAGACGTGCAATTGGTCGCGTTCTGTGAGCTGGGTCAATGTGAGGTGACTGGAGCTTAAACAGGGAACGGAAATCAAGCAACTTGTGAGATATTCTCGGGGTTCTTTTTCTTTCCAGGTCGCATCAAGAGATTTTTAGATTCAGTTGAATTTTGATAATGATTGAGTGACATTTCTTGTTCTTTTATTCATATTGTAAATGAGTAGGAGACAGAAGTAGAGATTTAATTTCCTATACAACTGACGTTAGCTGAGACAGAGCAGTCATGGGAATTGGTGACTCAAGTGGCCCTGTATATAATAACTATACATACATGCCAAATCCGTCTTCCTTTCATTGAAGTACAACAACATTTATAATCATCATTCTTAAAATGCTTATTAAACAATTCTTCAAGTATGTATAATAATTTGAATTAAATGAAACAATTAGTAGAAAGTTCTCAACACATGATGCTTTGATACTTTATACGAAGTCTTCAAACCATGATTATGAACAAGAGTAAATTTTGGGAAGAGACATCTTCTTTGATCTGGCAGTTTTACTTGAGAGAAAAGCGAAGTTCTCATGATAAAATTTGTTTCATGATTACTCTGTGTTTTGAAAATATGCAAGTGAGGGTAACCCTATGGTCCTTACTTTCGGTGTATCAAAAGTTTGGTTTGGCAACGCGCGTAGGAAGATATTCTAGTTAGATCACTTGTAGTTGTAGGTGCTTGTCACAGTTCGGTAACTTGGCAGTTCAGGTGTTCTTCTGTCTCTTGATTGAGATTTTTTATTCAATTATGGAAAAATAGAGGACTTCAATATGTAACTCCAATCATCTAAAAAGTGGCTATTAGGAGTTTGGATGTTACTATCTAATAATCCCATTGCGCTTCCAACTTGTTATCGCCAACCAAATCCAGAGCAGACTGAAATTTCGGCTTTGTTTGGTCCCCAATTTGTCTAGTTGTGCGTAATCGATAGGCATAAAATCTTTAACGCGAGAGGGTGTCCGTGTATAATTTAATCAGCTCATTTTAGTAACACCAAATCTAAATAAGATCGAAGGAATAAAATATCTTCTCTTTATAATTACAAGAAGAAACAGAACTATAATTATTAATTTGCCAAAGTGGATGTGATTAAACTTGGCATAAATTTTACAAAATAAAAAAAATATATGTAATATCCCGACAAGATCCTCCTGTATCTTCTTTTCCAGATTTTTATGTGTCCAATCTCCCAAGCATAAGTCAGAATCTCCAGAATAGTTTTTGCCAGTAACACCGCATTATTGTTATATGCTTCAATTTCGCATGGAGAAGACAACATCACAGGCAAAAATGACAATTCGCACCTCCTGACGATGTCTAGTCCGATAGACATTGTAACAAGCTATTGTATCCTCTTCTTTTTTTCTTTTTTTTCAGTAATAATGAGAGGTGGGTATCAGGTTATGGTTTGGGTCCTTCTCCTTCGACGGAATTGCCAAACTCATTTCTAGAGGATCCATGGACACAGAACACTGGAACCTTCTGTAGAATTTGAGCTTGACCAAACTTAATCCAAACAGAAGCCCTGGATCAAACCATGAAGTTGACGGACAGTGGCAATGGATGAATTGGTGCACCATTCAAGCAATCACGCTACGCAAGCTAACTCCCCCTCCACAGAATGGGATGATATTGCCTTTGACCATCACTGCTAACGACATTAGGCTGTTTGAATGGGATGTTTCTTGATTGATTTAAATCCTTTATCTGTATTTCAAATTTAGTGTTTTACAAACCAAATCAAGTATTTCCTTTGAACAATGACAGAAAATTAGTAATTACTACTACTATTGCTTAGGGAACAAATCTTCACGATCTTTATATAAATTATTTGTTGAATTATCATTCAAAATTAAATAATATATTCCGACAAACTACATATTCTGCTCAATTACTAGAAGGTCATTAAAGAATTTTGATTAACCGTTTCTACACATTCGGATTGAGTCTCACACAAGTGCAATCACAAATAGACCATTTGCGCTTAACAATTTCTACACTTGCAATTGATCACTGGTGAGGATTAAATTATGCCTTTTTGCTAAAACCTGAAACGGGACAACAATGCTAATCAGGAGGCTTAACAAATTGAAAAGACAATTACTGGGTTGGCTTACATTTTGGGTGGAAACAGTGAGTAGGGTAGATGATAGATCTTTAAGCGTTGATATTACAGAAAAAGTAGCATGAGAAACCGAATATGAGGTTAAAGTGGTATTGTCGAGATTGTCACATTAAAGGGTAGAAGAAAGATTGACAAAATCCTATTCAACAAGAAGAGCAGTAATCTAACATAATTCTGCAGAAGCAAGAGCAACACTATGGTACTCAGCTTCAGTACTGGATCGAACAATAGTGAATTGCTTCTTGGCACTCCAAAAGATAAGATTAGGTCCCATAAAGATACAATAACCAGATATAAAATGTCGATCATCAAGACAACTGGCTCAATCAACATTACAATAAGTGTGTAAAGAAAGGTTGAAAGATTTGGTAAAATGAATGCCATGAGAGGGTGTGTAGCGGAGATATTGTAAAATCCATTTCACTACATACCATTGAATTTCAATAGGATATTTTAGAAATTGAAAGACCTTATTAACAACAAATTGAATGTCAAGACAGGTGAGACAAAGGTAATGAAGAGAACCAACAATTTTACAATATTCAGTAGGATCAAAAAGGGGTACAATATGATTTTTAGACAAAGGAAGAGATGGAGTGATGAGTGTATGAATTGGTTTAGATTTATTAAAGTTAATTGAAGAAGGAGATTTTTTGTGTATTGGGCTTGGGTAAGAAAAAGACCTTGAGAAGTGGTGTGAGCTTTGAGACTAAGAAAGTGATGAAGTGGACCTAAGTCTTTTATAGAGAAGGCAGAGTTGAGTTCTTAGATAAGTGTTTTGATAAAAGGAACCGATTACCAAGTTATCATCCACATAAACTAATAAAAAGGTTATGTGAGAGTTGGTTTTATGAATGAAGCGAGAGGTGTTAGACTTTGAGGGTTTAAAATGGAGTTTAAGGAATTTTTGACTTAGGTGATGAAATTAGGCTTAAGGGGCTTGTTTAAGACCATATAAGGCTTTATAGAGTCTACAAAGATAATGTGGATAGTGTGGATCTGTGAAGCTAGGAGGTAAGATATGTAAATAGGTTCCTGTAAGTAACCATGAAGAAAGACATTATTAATATCAAGTTGGCGAGTAGGCCAATTACAGGATATAGCCAAGGTAATGATGATTTGAATAGTGATGGGTTTGATAACTGGAATGAAAGTAGTAGTATAGTTATAATAAAAAGCGTTGAACTCTTCAAGCATAACTTGGCGCTAGTGAGGAAATTTGTTAGCTTGAGTAAAGGATGTGAGATCAGAATGAGTATTTGGGGTGGTGACAATGTAAGTGATAAAATCAAAAAAGTGACGAGGGTTATGTGTGTGATCTCGGGTACATGTGATTATGGGATGAGGAAGTGGATGTGATGTGATTGTGGTAGGGTGGAAGAGGAAGTAGATGTAAAGGGGGAAGAAGTAGAGGGTAGAGGAGGAAGAGGTAAAGGTAAAGAAATAAGAGAGGAGGAAGGTGAGGTGGAGGATGACATAGGTAATTGTTGTAAGGAAAGAGATGTTCAAGAAAGTGGACATGACGAGAAAAATAAAGCTTAGAGGTGATGGGATCAAAGCATCGATAACCATTATATTAAGATGCATAACCAGAAAAACACTTTGTATAGACTTTGGTGTAAGTTTGTTTGTACGGATGGAGCCTAGAAAACATGTACAACCAAAAAGACAAAGATGAATAAGGTCAGGTTTGGTGCAGTAGAGTACTTTATAAGGAGATTTGTTGTGAAGAATAGGAGTAGGTACCAGATTGATAAGATAAACAGCAGTGGTGAATCCTTCATACCAGAAAAACTTGGAAAGAGAGGCATGAAGAAGAAGGATAAGGCCATTTTCAGTTATGTGGCAAATTTTTCATTCAATAAGACCATTTTGTTAGGGTTTATAAGGATAAGAGATGTGAAAAGTGATTTCATTGACAATAAGATATTGAGTAAAGGCACCTTTTGTGAGTTCAGGAGCTCCGTCGCATTGAAAGGTTTGTACGGTAGTTGAAAATAGATTTTCAATGGTGGTTTTAAAAGATTGAAAATGAAGCAAGGCACGATTTTTATGGGTGAGAGGAAAAATCCAAGTAAAATGACTAAAATCATCCATAAAGATAATGAAACATCGATAACTAGAGTGGGAAAGAAGTGGGGAGGGACTCAAAATATCACAATGAATTAGTTGTAAAAGTTTGACGAAAATGCAAAAAGACAGAGAAAATTAAAGAAAAACACTTTTACATTGAAGACAAGAAGTACATGGATGGAGAATAATTTTAAATTGCAAAACATAACCCAATTTAGATAATATGGAGCAACATAGATGACCAAGTCATTGATGCCAAAGATATATTGAAGTTGAGGAAATGGTGAGAGCAATTGGATTGGTGAAGTGCATTGGAATCTTCACTAGGTAGAGATTTTTATGAATGGGGGCCGCGAGAAGTGATATCTTGGATCCTTCACAACAAAACCAGATGGATTAAATTCAATGACACATGAGTTATCAGTGACAAATTTGGCAACAAATAAAATATTAGTAGTAATGTGAGAAACAATCAATATATTATGAAGATGAAAATTAGGGGAAAAAGAGGGAAAGGTTAAGATACTAATGGATGAAATAGGAAGAGTGTATCCATTACCAACAATGACTTGATTTGATCCTTTGTATGGTGTGACAGATTCTAAGATATCAAAATGCGAAGTTGGGTGAGTAGTTGCACTAGTATCTATTAATCAATCAATAACAGTATTGGAATTAAAGGAAGTTTGATCACGAGCATATTGACTATTCAGGGCAGAGAAGGTTATGGTAAGATTATTTGTAGTGTGGCAAATCTAGTAGGATGATTGCGAGATCTGGAGTGCCAAAAATGATAGTGAGCAGCAATGTGCCCCCACTTTTAGTAAACTTGACATTGAATAGGTGGCTTATTGTTAAAGTTGGGCACATGGTAAGAAGGGTTATATTGGGTTTAAAATTGGGATTAGACTGGAGTGTATTTGGAATTGGGCTAAAAAGTTTGGTTATAATTAAATTGGGAAGGCCCAAAATTGGGTGCATTTAAGGGCCCATTAAATGAGACATTTGATGGGTCAGCCCGCAGGTGGAAAACCCATTTGACACATTAGGGATGACAATTTTGGCCCAGCTCAGTCCAACCTAACTTTGGCCCAATTTGGCTAGGTCAAGGGCCTGGCTCGAGTCGAGGCTATCTTGGGCCAAAGGGAATGTGCAAAATGACATTACAATGACATTGTTTTGTCAATTTTTTTTAAATGGTGTAGACAGGTTGGCCAGGCACAACCTATTGTCATCCTTACTTGTATTCTTTGCAACGAGAATCACCATTCTATGATCAACACTAAAATTCCTAAATCACCAAACTTTTTAGGTTCTAACTATAAATTCAAATTCATCTTATAACAAAACTCAATTTAATTATCATTGCATCTTCTACCAAGAAAAGAACTAGCTAAAAGCCTAAAACTTGCCTATTTCCAAATACCAAATTTAACCACCCTCTCGATCTAAAGAAAGGGAAATGATATATGGAGAGTGGAAGAAAATGGAAAATGAGCAAGCTTAGAGTCCACACCAACTAATTAATCTCCTAATTTACAAGAAAGAATATCTTTAATGTTGGAGACACAAGGTGGGTCCAAAGAATGGAGAATGCTATCTAGAGAATGAAAGAAAATGGAAGATGAGAAAGCTTGAACTCCATTGACTAACTAATTTTCTCAATTACAAGCAAGACTATCTTTAACATTAGAGACACAAGGTGGAGAGAACATCATTAGATGTTGAAAGACAATAGAGGAGGATAAGTAAATTTATGATTTTTTATATATGTACTTGAGCTTTAGGCCTATTTAGGCCATGGAGCTCGAGAATGAACCCAGTTTAAAACCTAATTTTTTTTAAAGTCTTAATTATGTTTGAATCTCGATCAACTTGAATTAAACTCATTAACTTCAAATCAGGTCAAGTTGGACCATTAAGCCCGAGTTAATTTGCTAATCCTAACTTGATGTCCTTGATTGGAACTCAACAAAACATAATATATGTGTATGTGAACTAAAAAAGCATTACTATTTGATAGAAAATTATGAATTTGCTTAAAATAATGAATTAATTATGGATTATGTTTTATATAATTCCATATCAATCTTGTTAACCATATTTTCTTCATAAATGGCATAACATGCATTTTCATTAAAGAGAACATTATAGTCAATTAGCCTATATATGTTAAATATAATATGAACTTATTGATTGTTGTAGGATAAACTGCAAACTTGTATAAATAGAGATAATGGAAAATATACATGTTTCACCTTTTTTATTTATATTTGAGTAAGTAGTTAAAAATCCAAATTAAACAAGACAAAACTTTTGATCACCTTTTATAGAATTTGTTATAAATAGCTTATACTACATGATTTTACACATTTCTTAACATGCAGATCTCGTAACGAGTTAACAATTTGATATATATGAAATTTAATTAAGCAAGTGAAGAGACTTAGCAACTATTTATAGTAATCTTATCAAACCTCTCCATTATAGGTCTAATAAGCATATGAGTAACACTAATAGGTGGTCCTTTTTTTCACTAAACTTCATCCTACACAATTAGATCATTGATTGGATCACTTCATCGTCTTTATCCCAATTCAAGTTTAAATTTTTTTCTTAACTTTAATTTTAAAAATGGTTAACTAACAAATGTCTATTAAAAAATTTTTCATATTCTCCTGTTATAAAAATATTAATTATCAATTCTAGATTAAATAAAAAATAATAAACGATAAGAGGATAAAAATACACTTACTTGATCAACCTTTTTCATAACATTTAATGTAATGATAATTAAATTTCATTATTTTTTTGTAAGCCTTTTAGCACCAAAAGATATCATAAATATACATCATATACGACACAAATTTAATAAAGTTACTTCTATTTAATAATCATACTAACATGAATGAGGAAATAGAGCGTGACAAATAAAAATAGTACCTAAATGGTTTGTAATGTACAATGTTATGTTTGTTGGTCTCGATTTCTTTGAACTTTATGTTATACCATAAGAGAAAATTTTATTTTCTCTTAATGTTACTAACTTACATTAGAGAAACCTTTATGGAATTAAAATTTATATCTCTCTGTCTTATAAAATTCTTATGTAAGAGACATAGGATCAACATCAAATTGTAAATATACCTAATAACCTATGATATGATTAACATATATATAAATAGACTTTCACCTTTATTATGATAGTGGAAAATAATATGTATGATTAAAAAAATACAATGATAATACACGAGAACAAAATTATATCTAAAGCAGATAATCATTTCTAGTTAACAATATCAAAGGACTTCAAAGTACCTATATTACTAATATGCCTATCAAAATATCATGGTTAAGTCCTTTAATTACAGGATCAACCAATATATACTCAGTCAACATATGTTCCATTGTAATTTCACCTTTCTTTACAAATTCTTTTGGTTAAATATTTTGCCTCTAAATGTTTATATTTTATTATATTCTTATCGTTGTTACTAAATAGCACGACAAAAAGATTATCATAATACAACCAAATAGGATTAACAACTTAATTAACCATAAATAATCACAAGTCCATTTTCTTAACTGAAGCATGCTTAAAGCAATTCCATAATATGCATCAAACTCAGTATGTATAGTTGAAAAGGTTAGAAATGTCTCTTTGAAACTTTTCCATAAAACAACTACATCTACTAATTAAAGATTAAACCTAATATAGATTTTTTATCACCTAAACATATAGAAAAGTTAAATTTTATATAGTCAATCATATTTAATCTCTCAATTTTCCTTCATAGCTAATTATAATCTTTTATTCCTTAAAGGTACCTTAATGCTAGTTTAACTGCATTCATATGGTCTATGCCTGGTTTAAATTAAAAATCTACCTAACAATTTAGTAATTAACATAATATTTGGTTTAGTACAAAATTGAGTGTACGTTAGATTAATAAGTGCACTAAAATATAGAAAATTCTTTATGGTCTCTATTTTAACTTCATTCTTTGAACATTTTGTCAAAGATAATCTCTCTTTAGAAGAGATCGATGCTGCACAAGATTTATAATTTTTTCTATTAAACTTTTGTAACACACTCTCAATGCATGATATTCGAGAGAGACCTAAAATATTTTGAGATATGTCCTAATGAATTTGAATACGAAGGTGAAAAGATGCTTTATTAATATCTTTTATGTTAAAATTTTTAGAAATAATTATTTAATCCCATGCAACGTGGTCATTGAAGTACAAATGTCTTTCAACTTTATTTTTCATAAAGTCAAATGAGGTGATTACCTCTTCAAATTTCAACTACCATTGATAGGAATCTTGTTTCAATATGTATATGTATTTCCTTAATTTACAAATAAGATGACTTTTGTCATCTTCTTAAGACCCTTTTGGCTATAACATATAAACCTCCTCATAAAGGTCTCCTTTAAGGAAGGTAGTTTTAATATCCATATGATGTAGTTCCATATCATAATAAGCTACTATTGCCATTATTATTCTAAATTCATCTCTGGAAGATACAAAAGAGAAAGTGATATTAAAGTCGTCTCCTTTCTCTCTTATTAAAACCTTTAGTAACCAACCTAACTTTAAATCGCTAAACCATATTTTAAGAATCCTTTATGGCCTTATAAACCTATTTATAACTAATACGATTGTGGTTTTGAGGTAAATCCACGAATTTTCATACCTGATTATACTTTATGGGCTTACTTTTTTTTACATCACACAATAACTTTATGTAAGAACTAGAAATGGAATTTGAAAAAGTAACCAGATCAACAATGTGTCTAATATTATAGTCAATCTCCGTATGATAAAATATATAATAAGATAATATAACATGCCTTCTCACCTTAAAATATCCCTTTAATTAAATATGTTCAACATTATCATGTGAAATATAAACCTCATTCTGTATTTGTACTTATTTATAATCATATACTAGAATGACAATAGGTGTAGAATCCACTGATATTAACTAAATAAGTGAAGGATATGAAAGCATAGTAGTATCATCCACTACTATCAACTAAATAAATAAAGGATATGAAACCATAGTAGTATTTATCTATTATCCTTTAAGATGAAAAATTGACCAACTTAATAAAACACATTGTATTTCAAAAGTTTAGTCTTTTGTTACTCTATAATTCTAGATCCTTTTTCTTTATAGTAAAATTTGTAGGATTCAAAGTGTTTTAGATAACCTACAAAAGAGTGAAGAGTATAATAAGAATTTAATTTATTTTTATAAGGATTATATGTACCTTAATAGGGTATATTTAAACTTGAAGATGAGTGATACTTAGTTTCCATCCTTTCCATAACTTAAAAGGTGTTTTAGACACCAATTTGCTTGCGACTCTATTTAAATTATATAAAGAAGCCATAACAATCTCACCTTAAAGGTAATGTAGAAGGTTAGTCCTACTTTGCATGCTCATCATCATTTTTTTAAGTGCAATTTTTCCTTTTAGGCATATCGTTCTATTTAGGACTAGCTAGTAATAACTTAATATTCCACAAGTATTAATTATTTAGGAAACACACCTTTTTCTTGTTCAGAAACCTTATGTTTGCCATAATACTCGCACCCATTATCATGCTTATAATCTTGATTGATTTCTACAATTAGTTCTCAAATTAACTTTTAAAAATCTTAAAATTTTCAAGAAGTTCATAATTTTTTAAACAATAACACACATTTATATAAAAAATAATCATCAATAAAATTCAAAATATTTGGGATTATATATAGCTTGTGAATAAGGATCTTAGATATTAGTATGAACAATTTTAAAAAAGTTTAAAATATGAGCTAACTTCTTTTTCTTTATTTGGGTCAACTTGCATAAGAAACAATTAACGCATGTTTCTAAATTGCTAAAATAAATAGTTCAAAGAATGTTTTCCTTTATCAAAGGTCTTTCAACATCATTCTTTTCAATAATATATGAAGGGATATATCTTTCATTAGGAGTTAAGCACATTCTATATAAATCATTTGATAAGAAGGTTGTATCTCCATGTTTTGCATCAAAGATAATTGTATAATGGAGCTTTTTATTACAAAAGTATATCCTTCTTTATCCAAAATAGATACCAAGATCAAATTATATCTAAAAGATGGTATATAGAATATAAAGGTAAATGACATGTAGTTTCTTTGTAGTTTAAAAAACATTAAAAATTTAATCTTTAAAATTATCAAAAAGACTCTTGTTGCTCTAAATTTTCAAAAAAAAAACTCTTTATCTTAGACTTTGGTTAAAAAATAATGACAAAATACATGCAACATGAATATCACATATAGACCAATTAATTTCTACTCACATGACAATTCAGCCTAGCTCTTATCAAACTGCTTAAATATGATCAAAATTAATAATTTATTATAATTATCTTAAATTATTAATTCAAAACAAGTTTAATTGACGTAGGTTAGGTATACGAGCTAAGTTGGATTAACATATCAATGAAATTTAATTAGTTTATATATGATGTTCATATCACATACATTCTATTTTTATTTTAGGAAAATTTTGTAGTCTCTTAAACCAAAGCAGAGGTCTGTATCTTTTACTGTATAATATATTAGACAAAGCAATTTTAAATCTAGTATCAATATTCAAACAAACAACTCCTATAAAATCTACATTCACTTCTTTGTTATTAATAATCACCAATTTTAACTTATATTTATTTGAGTCCCTCTTGGATATGAATTATTGCATCGTGAAAGTAACATGATAAGAAACTCCATTGTCTAATCACCATGAACTTGATATGGATACAGAAATACTAGATTTATGAATTAAAGAGCCAAATAGTGATTACCTAATTGTTCTTGTCTCTCTTTCCAAGCTTATATTTTATGTAGTCCTATATCGTATAAATTTTCTTCTTATAAAAAGTTTTTTTTTTCTTTTTATCATATCCCTAAGACTTCTCATGCCAATTACATGACCTGGTTTTTTAAATAGAGGATTTCTAGGAGCCTTACCTTTGTATTTGCCAGATTTGATTTTGGATTTTGTGAAAGTTATTCAGATTATTTGAGTTGTGATCTTTAAATTTTCTTTCTGTACTAAACAACAAGTAATAAAGGAATTAATATCCTAGGCTTCATCTTTGTGAGCAATAGGTAGTCTCAAGAGTACCAAACTCTGATGGAAATGTATTCATAGTTTTGTGAATAGTACAAATATAAAATATTTAATACTCTGTAATTACCATATAAATGGACCATCATGCTGATATATTCTCCTATTCCCCAATCCCATTGTCTCTTATATAATATAATTATTTTAAAATAGTTCCAATCTTAGCATCGAAATAAATTTTGTACTTTTGAGAAATATTATTGAAGAATTCTTTTATTATGGTTGTTGCAGGTAATCTATTAAGTAACTAGCCAAGTACGAACCTCTTGATGGTCAAATATTAGATTTCATTCAACTTTTCTCGAGCTACGTAAGCTACCTTTTCAATTTATATGTTGACAAGTATAGGAACGTAAAACTTTTCTTTGAACATGATTATGTTAACATCTACAATTCTTATATCAAATTTCACATCTTGAAATTGAACTAATTAAGGTTTCAATGGCAAAATTGTTAATGTTTATAGAAAAAGGAAATGCAAAATGAATAATGTAGGTATTCAACTAAATGTAGGCTAACAGTGATACTGAAAATTATAAATAATATATATAATGAGGATCTTATCTAATATATAATAAAACACCTATGAGATAAAATAAATATACAATGATAAGGTATCCACATAAATATAATCTAAAGTCCAATATTCATCTCTTATGATTATGACACCTATGAATATATAAATTACTCAAGTAATGGCACATCCTTTATCAAATACCTTTATCCACTCTTAAAGTTTTATATAAGATTAACATCTACGAGTAGGATAATCAAATACAAAATCATAAACATCCCCCAATATACAAGCCAAAAAGTTTAAACACCAACTAGTATGACATTATAGTGACTACATTTTTTATTGGTATTCAATCAATTTTACAAGAATGAGGAATGCAAATGTTATCCTTATATTTTTCTACATGAGCATACACCTATGATAAACTTATAACAGTACAATACTAAATCTTTGTGTACTTGCTCATTAACATAATAATATTGAACTGCATTATCAATAACCTTTAATTTACAATATAAATGTCTCAAGAAATTTAACTTTATGCAATCGTAGAAGCCAAAAAATAATCCAAAATAACTGTAAGGACCTTTTTATAATTTCTTAAATTTTGCAATTTTTTGTCTTGTTGTATAATAATGTCATAATACTTATGTTAGAATGCATGTGCAAGAGGACGCACATGTACTAAATCTCTATGCACCTTTCTTAACGTATAAATTTCGTAACATGTAAGAAAATTTGATATCTGTAAAACTTGCTTAATCAAGTCCATGAGACCTCACAATTACTTATGGGTTAATTACTAAAAAAGCCCTAATTTTTATCAAAATTTCAATTATAGTTTAAACTTTAAAAAGTAACAATAAAATGCCCAAATTTTCAATTTTTTTCAATTCTAACCTGAATTCAAAAAGTAGCAATAAAATGTTCAAACTTTCAATTTTTTAATTCTAGCCCGATGTTAGTGTTTCCGTTAAGTTTGCTGACATAACTTACCATATGTTTCAGAAACTTTAACTATTAATACACTAAAATTAACACAATAAATGAAGATTAATAAAATGTCATCGTTCAATCACATAATTAAAATCACATTATTGTTTAAGAAAACCTAAATCATATTAGGTAACCCTGACGACTTTACACTTTAATTTCAGTTTTTTCCTTCATTTTTAGTTTGATCTCTCGATGTCCTCACCCTTCGATTTTCAAATTACATATTCTTGATGCCCTCACACTAAGGGCATTAGGAGAACAAACTAAAAATGAAGACCTTATTGATGTAGTACGCTATAATGCGAGAGCAGTTTGGGACGTCAGAAGAACAAACAGAAAATAAAGGGTTGAAGGCTGAAGGTATTGAGAGAACAATAAATAATGTCGAGCTAGAATTAAAAAAATTAAAAGTTTAAGCATGTTATTGTCACTTTTTGAAGTTAGGCTAAAATTGAAAAAAAATTTAAAAATTGAGCATTTTATTACTATTTTTAAAATTTGGGCTATAATTAAAAAATTAACAAAAAAATTGAGCTTTTTTTGGTAATTAACTCATTGCTTATTGTAATTTTATTGAATCTCATATCATAGGCCCAAAAAATGCACAATGTATATTAATAAAATATTATTTTTATTAAAGTTTATCAAATTAAATTAGATTATTTATTGTGTCACTTTACTATTTTATATTGAATTAAATTTAAAATTTTTCCTTAACTTTAATTTAAAAATAGATAATCAATGAATATGAAAATTTTGCAAACAATATATCCACTCATTAGTATGCATTATTCTCATCAAAGCTTCAATTAGTAGCAAACTCATCAGCCACCATTCTTTAGCCAGAGTAAGAAGGACAGCTTTCAAAGCTTCAACTTCTGGCTTAGGTAGATCCACCATTCTTTGACTTAGTCTTAATCTAAAGCATTTGAACAGCTTATCCCTCTCACAACTAAAAGAAGTCACCAAAGGATTATACTGAAACATCTACATTGTATTATATACAGACAACGACAGTTTTAGTGCAGTACTTGTTGGACAGCAAAAAATGCGAAAGAGGCAAAAGAAACAGAGGAATAGAGGCTAAACAGTCTTCTTTATTATAAGGTAAATTGTTGTCACGTAAAACATGAAATATGCCCATATAAATATAGGCTTACAAAACCAATTTTTGATAAACTAAAATACTACTATGCAACTTAAACAATTTAACTAATAACTAATAACTCCAACTAAGACTCTAACTAATAACTCCAACTAGGACTCTAACAATCATAATTCAAGTTTATTATCTAACACCCTCTCTTAAAATTGTAATTCAACCTTTAATAGCTCCAAGAGTCGCTCTTAATCTGTAGAAATCTTCATATTTTAAAGCTTTGGTAAACATATCGGTAATTTGATCTTTAGATGTCACATGCTTCAATTGAATCTCTTTGTTCCCAATGCATTCTCTTATAAAATGGCACTTGGTGTTTATATGTTTACTTATATCATGAAAAACTGGATTAAAGTCTTCATCATAATCAATCCCAGCTTTTTGAGTGAATCGTTTTGCAACAAGTTGAGCTTTGTACTTCTCTACGTCTCCTTTTGAATTTTTCTTCACTATATAAATCCACTTTACTACTACAGGCATCCCTTTTGGAAGATCTATCAATCGCCAAGTATCATTCATTTTAATTTCTTTAATCTCTTCATCCATAGCAAATTTCCATCTTTCACCTTTGACTACTTCTTCAAACTTCATTTGATTCGTATCTGCTAATAAACAAAACAGAGTAGAATCATTGATTTCTTCTGTTACTTCATATATTTCTTCTAAACTACGCATACGATGTGGCCTCTTAGAGGAGCTTTATCGAGACATAATCGTTTGAGTTGTTTGAACTTCACGTGGAGGAGTTTGCGGTGTAACATCAGTAACAATTTGATTCTGGGACTTATCTGCATCAAACACTTTATCAAACAAAGGAAGAAATTCATAATTTTCATCCTGTGGTACATTCCACTCCCATTAGCCTTCTTCATCAAACTCAACATCTCTACTAATGATTGTTTTTCCATTCTGAAGATTGTAAAATTTATACCTTTTGAATTTTTAGCATAGCCAACAAATATAAACTTCTAACTGCCATCATCCAACTTGCTTCTTGTTTCATCAAGAACATGCATATAACCAATACTTCCAAATACTCTTAATTGGGAAATACTTGGCCTCCTTTCACTCCATACTTCTTGTGGAGTCATTTGCATTAGACTCTTTGTGGGACTACAATTATTCAAATACAATGTACATGTTATTGCTTCAGCCCAAAACTCCTTTAGTATCTTCTTACTCTTCAGCATATTACGAACCATGTCAAGAATAGTTCTATTTTTACACTCCATAACTCCATTTTGTTGAGGTAATCTAGGAACCATCAAAGAATGT
>JANSVA010000216.1:31990463-32027807 GCA_025504915.1 Erythroxylum reticulatum
TATTTATTATTTATTATGGTGCTTAAAGAACTAAGTACGTGTGTCGAAATAGTCTCGTGTGACTTGTGTCTCCCGTTTCTCCGTCTTCTTGCGCCCTTTCTATAAACTATAATTAAATATTAACAATTTAAATTAAATAAAAACATTTTATTATAATGCTTAATTATTCTAAAACATTAAAATAACAAAAATCAAATACATAACTCTAATATTTTAGATATTTTAAAGAGAATCTTATTTTTAAAAGCCTTCAAAGTTTTGTGTAGGGTTATACTTAATAATGAACAAATACAATAAAAATGAGATTATTTCATTTATGAAGATATTTAAGTTTTGAGTTTGTTTCGAATTATAGAAATTGAACCTAAATTTTATTAAAAATTTAAAAAGCTTAAACAATAACTAAACATATATATTATTTTATATAGCCGAATCAAGGCTTGATTTTAATTTTAAAAAAATTTTAATTCAAGTTTGAATATGAATTAAAAACGAACTTAATTACTAAGTTAGTGTCAAGCGTCAACTAACTTATTTATTATTAAGTTAAAGTTAAATGTAAATATATAAATAGAATAATTTCTCAAAAGTCTAGGCCAGTTCTTAGTTCCTTCCTTTTTGCCTTCTACTTTCTTAGCTTTTATTGATTTCTACAATGTTTTCAGGTGGTACCCAGCTACCGTCGTTTTATAGGATTGAACGTTGAAATGATTCGAGCTTGTATGATCCAAAAGTGTTCAGCTTTTTGTATTTTTAATATGAACCAATCGTTCGTTTGGCCTTTCTTTCCCATTTTACTTAATTATTTATTTCCAGGTCACTAAATCCTAAGTAAAGTTGCAAATAATAAACCGAATTTAGTATTAGATTAAGTTCTAATAAAGTATTGTACTGGTACTGATCAGTATTAGATATCATTTTAAGTAATTTTTTAAATTTATGAAATAATCCATAAAAATTTTAAATTTTGCAAAATAGTTCATTAGTATATTGTACAGTTATATTATATACTTTACTAGTTTACTGTTTACATCAACCTTGTTTCCAAAAATTATAATAATAAATAATAATCAAAATTAATATGAAATAACAATAATTTTTAAATATTTCATATATAAATAATAATCACAATTAATATAAAAAAGACAATCATCATCATACAAATATAAAATTAAGAATAATATAAAGCATTTAAAATATTAAAATAATACAAGTTTATCATTTTAATATATAATAATTACATTAAAAGATTCAAAACATCTAATAAAAAGAATAATAAATATCCTTAAACAATTTACAAAAAGTATTCATGATGAAGAAACAATCAATTATAAATTAAACCTGAAATAAAAACATTTACAATTACATTATATATATAGAATTTAATATAAACATCAAATACAAGTAAAATTAAAAGAAGAGAAAAAACAAAAACCTGGAATGAAATTCAATCGTCAATGGGAGGATACTCGCTATAATTGCACTGACCTCAGTAATCATTTGGTATAAAATTCTCTTCATTGAGAAGAGCTTCATGATCATTATCATTCAAATTTAATACATCAAATGACATGTCAATGCTTTCTCATCCAAGATTATCTTTCAAATCATTCACATCAACCAAATTCAGTTCTTCAAAAACTTAATTCACCAAAAGATCAATATTATCAATGGAAATTGGACCAGGTGAACTACTTGTAACATTAAGACTCCTATTAAATAATTAAATTTAATTATTATAAAATTATAAGAAATTATATTGAAATTAATAATGATAATAATGAAAATAACATATATTTCCCGAAGCTTTAAATTGCATCGAACAAAAACTAAGTCATTCAACCTCTTATGCTCCAATCTATTCATTTTTTTTAGTGGATAAATTCAAATATGTTCTAGTTTTGTTCACAGCCTATTGCATTCACACATTGA
The DNA here is from genome assembly GCA_025504915.1 of Erythroxylum reticulatum. Taxonomy (NCBI): domain Eukaryota; kingdom Viridiplantae; phylum Streptophyta; class Magnoliopsida; order Malpighiales; family Erythroxylaceae; genus Erythroxylum; species Erythroxylum reticulatum. Next base: position 31,992,396 of record JANSVA010000216.1, read on the forward strand.
CTTAAAATCCGAATTGCAAACATTTTCAATTATGGAATATCATTTTCGAATTAATCCCACCAAGAAATTATAAGTTATAAGATAACAAAAGTAATGTTATAAATAAAATAAAGTGATAATTAATTTTCAATTAATAAGAAAAAGGAAATAACTAATACCTAGATGAAGTTTTCCTCTTTGTCAAATAGCAATCGGTATTTCAAAATTCTCATAAAATAACTTGTAAAGCTCCATTTGTGAGCTTAAAAGATCTTACATCGCGTCAGTGCTAACAATTGTTGTTATAGTTAAAAGTATTCATCTATTAACTTCAGCTTGCTTTGTAAGATCCAGTCTAAAATACACACTAAGATTCAAAAATGTCTCAACTGCAAACAATGGAGAAGAAAGCTGTCTTTCCCTTCTCTTATGAATGATTGAAAGATATGGTATGTATAAAGAAGGCTTATGTTTCATATTGGCCTTGATTGCTTCCGTCTCTCTCTCTATGGCATCAAAAATATAAAATATTATTGGCTTTTCTTCACTATCAGCTAAGCAAAGTACCTTCACCAAAGGCTCGCAAACTAGGATAACAAATTGACATTGAGACCAAAATTCTCTATCTTCCAGTATAATATTACAAACCTCCACTCTAGCATTAGACCTAACATGCTGAGACGCAATCCATTTATCATTTGTAGACATTTGTCTTAACTTTTTTTTCATTGAAACAAAAGACTGAAGTGATAAGAAATTTGTGGCAAATCTTGTCACAATAAGACAACACAAATTTCTACCATTGCTAAATTCCTTTCTCATCAAATTCAATACCCATACATGATTATAAATGAACTTTGTCACCTTTTTAGTTTTCTACATAGTCTCATCAATAATAGGAAAATACTTAGGATCCCCTATATTCTCCAACATTAGGTTAATGCAATATACAACATAAGGAGTCCAAAAAAATGAATTATACATATTCTGCAACCTTTTTCCTGCTGCTTTATAAGCGGAATCATTGTCAGTAATAAACTGAGCAATGTTTTCTGGCCATACTTCATTCACAACTTCATCAAATATCCTAATCAAAGCCTCAGTATTGCTAATAAGGTCAGATGCATCAATATATTTCAAAAACATAGAGTCATTCGAAGAATAGACCAAAAAATTTATAATAGGCTCTTGTCTCCTATTTGTCCAACTATCACACATGATTGAACATCTCTAAGTACCCCAATTCATTCTTCTTTTAGCTAAATAACTTCTAATTTTAGAAACAGCATAACTCAAAAGTTTGCCTCTTAAGTCATCAATCGAATGACCTTTGTATCTTGAACCATAAGAGGCTATTGCATCCATCATAAGTTGATAATGATAAGATTGAGAAGCATTAAATGACAAACATGTATCATATCACCATCTAACTACTGCCATATCGACATTGTGAGCCACATCTCTTGATTGCATTGCATTATGAATTGAAAGTTGAGCTTTAGGAGTTGTTCGTAATGCAAAGAAACTAATCCCCTGCCTTCTTCTCTTCCTCACATTAGATTCTTCTTGAGCCTGAGATGGAATACTACCACTACCACCACCACTTCCATCTTCAACACTTCCAAAATCACCATGGAAACTAGAAAATGAACTTTCACTACTAATTTCAAAATTCAACATTTCCCTTCTATATCTCTTATATTTATATTCATCAAGCAATGTTTTCATCTATCATTTCACATCATGACTTACCTTTTTCTAGGGTTCCACATCTCCTTTAACCCCAGCTAAATATTTTTTAATCAAGTGATTCCTCCACTTTTCAAATGCTTGTTACAAAACAAGCAAATAGTATAGTTTTTCATACCAGAAACCAATGCAGTATGAGCTCAAGCTGAATCATTATATCTTCCTGAAGTAGGTTGATCAGGAGTACTTAAACTTTCTTCCATTTATCTATACACATAAAAATAAATAATACATAATTTCAGTACATAATATGCATATCCATCTTATTTAATGTAACTCACTTCCAATTCCAACAATTTCCAATTCCAACAATCACAAAACATTCATAATTCCATTTTCATTTCTAATAATTTACAATTCCAACAATCACAAAACATATATCAACAATTTCTGTTTTCAACAATTTTCAAAAATTTCTAGTTCCAACAATCACAAAATAGTCCATAGTTTCATTTCTATTTCTAACAATTTCCAATTCCAACAATCACAAAACATTCATAATTCTATTTTTATTACTAACAATTTCCAACAATTTCTAATTCCAACAATCACAAAACATTCATAATTCCATTTCCAATTTCAACAATCACAAAACATTCATATTTTTATTTTTATTTCTAACAATTTTCAACAATTTCTAATTCCAACAATCACAAAATATTCATAATTCCATTTTCATTTCCAACAATTTCCAATTCCAACAATCACAAAACATTTATAATTCTATTTCTATTTCTAACAATCACAAAATATTCAAAATTCTATTTCCATTTCTAATAATCACAAAATATTCATAATTATATTTCCATTTTCAACAATTTCCAATTCCTACATTCACAAAACATTCATAATTCCATTTCTATTTCTAACAATTTCCAATTCCAATAATCACAAAATATTCATAATTTTATTTCCATTTTAAACAATTTCCAATTCCAACAATCACAAAACATTCATAATTTCATTTCCATTTCCAACAATTTCTATTTCCATTAATTACAAAACATTCATAATTCCATTTCCATCAATTTCAAACAATTTCCATTTTCAACAATCATAAAACATTCATAATTCTATTTTCATTTCCAACAATCACAAAACACACATCAACAATTTCTATTTTCAACAATTTCTAGTTCCAACAATCACAAAATATTTCATAGTTTCATTTCCATTTCCGTCAATTTCTAATTACAAAACATTCATAATTCCATTTCCACTTCCAATAATAACCAACAATTTCCAATTCCAACAATCACAAAACATTCATAATTTCATTTCCATTTCTAACAATCACAAAACATTCATAATTTCATTTTCATTTCCAACAATTTCAAACAATTTTCAATTATATTTCCAACAACTATCAATAATTTTCAATTCCATTTCCAACACAATATTTGGGCGTATATAATTTTTTCTTTTATAATATATCAAATATGAAAGCACAATATTTGGGCGTGGTTTATCATTATAACTAATAATTAAAAAGGGAAAAAAAGTGTTTAAATAGTTTCCTTAAGAGTTAAGAGTCTTTATACTTTTTAATATAACCAAAAAGTTATGTATGTAAATGATATATTTTAATAAAATAACAAATAAACAAAAATTAATATTTCATTTATGTGATTTGATTATATATATTTTTATATAATAAAAAGTTTGAACATATATTTCTAAACTTTTATTAAAATTGTGAATTTTAGTATTTAAAAATTTATTATTATCATGTAATCTAATTGAAGATAAACAAGAGCATTCACAAATTAGTCTTATGTTACATTAAGTTTCCTCGACTTAGTTTAACGTTGAACACTTAATAGTTAATATGCATTATATTTTATTAATTTTTAGAACTTAAAAAGTGCATTCAACATAATTGAAACGAATAAACATATCTATTAAAGTGCAAGGTTATATTACAACATTCGAATGATGAGATAGGACAACCAATTAACTATTCTAAATACACACTCATTTAAAGTTGTCCAAAGAAGTTAAAGATAGGTTTTCGATAGTTTAGCATATATCAGTTGCATTTAACTTCTAATAAAATAATTATTAATAATTATAACATAAAATTAAGGCATTTCAATTTATAACTAAACAGAACAATAACTGATATAATTCCATTTCCAATTTTCAGATCACAAGTAGTATACTGTATAATTTCATTTCCAATTCTACTTCCAAATTTAGATCACAAATGACAAAACCCAAAACAATACCGTGAGCATTCAACTTCAACAATTCAATTCCAGAATCCAAAATCCAAGCTATTCATATACACGCAACTCCAATACCGTGAGCATTTAGCAATTCTACTCTATAATTCCATTTCTAATTTTCAGATCACAAATGATAAAATCCAAAACAACACCATGAGCATTCAACTTCAACAATTCAATTCCAGAATCCAAATTCCAACCAATTCAGATACACACAACTCCAATACCTTGAGCATTCAATAATTCAATTCACAAATCCATCATCCAACACAATACAAAATGCAATTAAGCAGGAAAATTTTGAAAATAGAAAAAAACAAGCCCAAAAATAAATCAAAGGGATCGGGTCTTCGGGTTGTTGATTCAAGTTGGTGACGGGTTGGTGAAGGATGGTAGGGTGGTGCGATGTGCTCGAGTTGTGACGGCGACGACGTGGTGCAGTGTAGCAGGCGGTGGTGTCTTTGGGTGTGGAGGAAGGTTGAAGACGAAGACGGTGGCATCTTTAACCGATGCCAAGGGAGGAGCCGAGGTCCGAGGAGGATGATGGAAGGAGGAGAGAGTGACACAGAGATCGAGGACAGGGAGAGTGAAAGGTGCAAAGTAAAGGGGGAGTTTTTAGGGTTAAAGTTTTGAAATTTGCAATTTAGTCCTCTATATTTCTGAAAGTCACGATACCGGCCAGTATGTCCCGATATTTTAGGTACTGGTCAGTACTAAACAAAAAATATCGGCATCGACCAGTATTTACGTTGTGATGCCATTCAGACTGTCCAACGCGCCATCCACTTTTCAAGGAGCCATGAATAACCTCTTTAAGCCATTCTTATGTAAGTTTATCCTGGTATTTTTTTATGGTATCTTAATTTACAGCATGGACATAACACAACATTGGGAGCATCTTCAATAAACCTTACAATGGCTTCAGATGCATAGTTATTATGCAAAACCATTAAAATGTCTCTTTGGTTAGTCCTGGATTCATTTCCTTTGACACATGGTCAGCTCCCAAGGCGTACAAGTTGAGGATGACAAGATCACGACAATGCAAGCTTGGCCCATACCATGAAACGTTAAGGAGTTATGAGGATTTTTGGGATTAACTAGGTACTATTGTCGTTTTGTGAAACATTATAGGCTGCTTACAAAACCTCTGACCATTCTGACAAAAAAGGAGGGTTTTTATTGATCAATTGACATGGAACAAGCCTTCAACAACCTTAAAGCAGCACTGACTTTAGTTTCGATTTTGTGCCTGATAAATTTCTCTCAACCTTTCGCGGTCGAATGCGATGCATCATTCGAGGTTGTGGGAGCTATCCTTTTGCAAGATGAGCATCCTGCGGCTTATTTTAGTAAAGGATTTTCTTTGTCTAATAGGTTAAACTCCGCTTATAATCATGAATTGTTGGCCTTGGTATTAGCTTTGCAAAAGTGGAAACATTATTTGCTCGGCAGACATTTCTTCATTAAGACAGATCATTTCACTCTCAAGTATCTTTTAGAGCAACAAATCATAACCACGAGGCAACAACGACTATTGTTAAAACTAAAGCCATTTGACTTCACCATCATTTATCGAGTGAGTAAGGAAAACAAAAGGGCCAATGCTTTATCTTGATGTCCTCATCATGCAGAGTTGTTTACATTGGCTATTCCTTTTAGCCTTGATTTGTTGGAACTAGAACAAGCATTAAAAGATGACTAATATACCTGCAAAATTATGCAAGCTTGGGTTGTTGATCCATCCTCACAACTAGATTTTTCAATCATAGGTCAAAAACTCTACTATAAAAATCTTTTGGTAATTCCTGACCACGCTACTTTGTGAGAAAAACTTCTATTTGAGACTTATAACACACCTATTGCTAGCCATGGGAGGTTTTTGAAGATGTTTTAATGGGTGCCAACTTATTTTTTCTGGCCAAACCTTCAACGTGATGTACGTCATTATGTCCAAAATTGTCTACAATGTCAACAAAATAAATATGAGATACTGGCTCCAGCTGGTCTTCTTCAACCTCTACCCATCCCTGACAGAATTTGGGAGGATGTGTCTCTTGATTTTATAGTGGGCTTGCTATTATCCCATCATTATGACACCATTCTAGTGGTGGTGGATAGACTCAATAAGTATGCCCATTTTATCCTTTTAAAGCATCCATTCCGTATCAAAAGTGTTGCTGAAAGTTTCTGTAAAGAGATTGTTCGCTTACATGGCATTCCGAAATCAATTGTTTCCAATAGAGATGTCATTTTTCTAAGCAATTTTTGGCAAGAACTCTTTCAGCTTTGCAAAACTCAATTGAAGATGAGTACCAGCTACCACCCTCAGATGGATGGCCAAACGGAAGTGGTTAATTGTTATTTAGAAACTTATTTGCATAGTTTCGCTCAAGAGCAACTAAAGACTTGGAGTGATTTTATTTCATGGGCAGAATATTCCTACAATGCGGGATTTCACACTTCAATAGGCAACACTCCTTTTGCGATTGTTTATGGACGTGCACCACCTCCTCTCTATTCGTATGTCTCAGGAGAAACTCCAAATGCAGAACTAGAGACCCAACTGTTGCAGCAGGATGATATGTTAAAGATTCTTAAAGATAACTTGATAAAAGCTCAATTTCGCATGAAGGCTCAAACTGGCACCAAATGAAGGGATCTCACTTTCAACGAGGGCGACTCAGTTTTCTTAAGAGTACGTCCATACCGACATAAATCTTTGGCTAAACGATGGTATGAGAAACTTGCTCCTCGGTATTTCAGCCCTTACAAAGTTTTACGTCGTATCGGATCTGTAGCATATGAGTTGGAACTTCCTCCCACTTTAAGCCTTCACCCAATATTTCACATTTATCTTTTACGACCAACAAGGGGTCAAGTACCTGTGCCATCTCCAGCTGATTTACCTATCACTGTCAATTGGGAAGTTATTCTTGAGCTTGCCAAAGTTATTTCTATTGCTGAGTTTCCGAAGGTAGCGTTCCCACTTTGGAGTTACTCGTTGAATGGAAAAACCACATATTGGAAGAATCAACATGGGAAAATTACCATTTGTATTCTAACCAATTTATGCATTTTCGCCTTGAGGACAAGTTGCATTTCCGGGAGGGAAGAATTGATGGAAGTCCTCCCTTACGTGTCTATTCAAGGAGAAAATATAAGACACGTGACAAAGAGTCTCAAGACCAACTCTCATTCATTTTTACTGAGTCTGTAGGACCCGTTCTGCCAAGAAAGAGTGGGGTTAATGACACAAATTGTGGACAATGGGAACTAATTGGTCTTCATGATCCTTAATTTTAGCTATTCAATTATAACTACTTCTTAGGCTTTAGCTATTTATATATACAGTACAACATTTTCCTAGGGTAGATCATTTTTTTGAATTCCAACTGTTGTTAGGAAAGTTAGCACGTCTCGAAGTGGGTTTTTATCAACATTTAATAAACATTAGATTTTCTTTTTTCTCATTTCTTTCATGTTTTATTCCCTTGTTCCTAACAAAGTGTCCATTAAACATAAAACAACAACACAAGAAAGAAGAGAACTTGTCTATTAACTCATTTCTGCCTCCTCATCTTTAGTTTGTTGTGGCACATAATTAAATGACTTGACTTCTAAAGAAAAGAACTCCCTAATGGTGTGTTTGAGACTCGGAAAAGTTCCAAAATCTAGGGATTCACCAATCTTCTTTCATGGAAGGGCACTTCAAAGTTCGTTTTCTAGTAATTGTCTAAAACCCACAAACATTAGATTTTTAATTTGAATGGGTTAAATGATGAAGTACTTTAGTTTCTTGCATTTTTAAGAATTGTTCTTATAATTTAATGATCTATTTAGGTAAGCTCACAAATTAGTTTCTTCTTCTTGTTATTTTACAGCGTTTGGACAACAGAAATTTAAGCCATATGTAATCATTGATATGAAGAGAAATTCATTCATTCTTGTTAGATCTTTTGACCAAACAAATATAAACCCAGATACGATGCAGTTGTTTTACCATAATTCCAATGCCTTCTGATTCTTATGTTCATATTTCTGGCCGCCTGCCACTTTTCCATTTGGAAGCTGTTAAGATTGGGCATTCCACTTCTTCCTCTCAGTTCAAATGGTCAGGGACGACTACAAATGTCAGGTTTTTCTCTGTTCTACTCGTTGAACAGCGAATGCAAATTTGAAGCTACACAAATATCAGTGGAATTCTAACCTCGTTAGATGTGAATAGCTGTCTAGTAGAGTAGAAGATTGTCAAGAAAGTTGAAGACAAATGATTCAGGAATTGACGCTTACGAAATGGGGTAAAATTACAAGGATATGAAGACAATGTTGAATGGAGAAAATATGCAAGAAGACAATAAAGTCTGCCGTTACATTTAATCCTCACAAAGAGTCTTTGTTCATCGAACCCTTTACCTCTTTCAGACTATTAACATCTAGAGTGAAGACCTTGAAGATATGAAAACCAAAGGACAACATCGCAAGGTAATGTCATAGAAAAGAAATTTCCCAAAAAACACAATTGTGTAACAGAAAAGGCAAGATTTTATGTTAAGATCATCAGTTAATATTGCACAAATGGAAGTTAACAAGAAAAGAGAGCAACACTCTACAACATCCCCCTTCTTGGTGGCAATTTATAACTGAATCAAAAGAGGCTTCAACTATGGCTAAGTTTACAATTAGAAGTCCCATCTGGTGGGCAATCTGAACAAAAATAAAGGACTGGAGGAAAATTTTGCTTTCTAGAGATTAGCTTAGATGAGTTGCATCTTTTCAGCCCACTTCAAAAATTTTGTCGTTCCATTTTAACTTCATGACATGGATCTCTTGTTCCTGTTTGCTTGCTGTGAAAATGTGCATGCCAAGGAAAGTGAATTCAGTACACAATGATCAAGGAAGGAATTTTACTAGTATAGCGTATCTACCCTTTTGAGGCTTGAGAAGGCAGAAGATTCTGTTCCAGGTTCTTCAATAGGAGACCTGCGTTCTGATGTCTTCCCATCGTGCACACTTCATTAAAACTGCTGTCCGCCAGGTTAAATGGTCGTGTTTCCAAGGGAAGTGATATGTGAACTCTGCCTCCCATTTCAAACTCTTGGGATAATCAAAGGACGTGTCAAAGCAGGCCTAATACTCTTGTACAATGTATCCAGAAGGCATGGAAATAATGTGGCTTTGATCCAAAAACGATTTTACTTACCTGATGCATTCCTTTCAGAATGATATGCATTTAATTGTTGATGATGAACGTCTTCCCCACAAATTTCCTCAAGTCCAAAGGGACCAAGTTGATCCTGGATCGATTGTTCTAAACCAAATGAAGAATCCGAATTTATTATATTAAACACATTAGGTCCTGAGAGTTGATTGGATGCAGGGCAGTCGGTTTTCTGAAGATTCAGCATATTTTGTGTTAGAGCATGGGTGTTTAGAGGAGCACCAGTGACATTCATATGCTGAGACCCATTTCCATTGCCAACTATACTTCCTGGTTGAGAGAGATGAATAGGCTGGAGGAGACCGTGGACAGAAATCGGGTACAAACTGATTCCATTTCTCAATGACAACATCTGCAATTAAAGCAGGAGAAAGCAGTGTCAAGATTCTGTCATTACCTTTTCTTTTCGTTAAAAAGAAAAGGATTCTGACATTAATTCTTCAACACTTGAGATTGTGATTTCCTAAGGGTAAGAACATGCTTGAGACCCCAAATTACATAAAAACATTTCGACGGATTATACAAGGAGAAAAGGGACAAATTATATAGAACTCGGACAAAAACTTGTAAAGAGTATGACAAGTTGATTACTTATTCTTCAAATAATTAATTTTAGTTATTCATAGGAAGAAGCTAGTTTTTTTAATATTAATCAATCAACATAAAACCTATCAATTAACATAGACAACATCTTAACTTCATATGATGAAGAAGACGACATTTAGAGGATGGTTACTCTTGCCAATATTGTCCAAGATTATGGCAGAGAGATACAAAACCTTCCATCTATAATAATAGCTTGAAACTCTTTATAGCTAGCTAAAGCATACAAGATATTCTCAAACCTGCACTTGAAGCTGAAGCTGCTTGAGATATTCAATAGCTTCATCAAGCATAGAAGCCTTATCCGTCTGCCACAGACAAACATTCTATTAAACTCAAAGGCAAAACACTGGAATGACACAAAATTAACAAGCTAGCAGGTTCTCAAACAAGAGAAGGGCATACTTTATTGGAGTTGGGTACGAGGTTTTGAAGAGCTTTCATTTTCTCATTAATCCTACTCCTCCTTCTCTGCCAAGCAACCCCAACCAGATATAAAAGAAAGAGGATGATGATATAAGAATACTAGACGACTAGAGAGCCTTAGTTCATGAAAAACCAACCTTTTCCGACAAATTATGAACTTCTGCTGCTCTGCTTCTTTTGGATGATTTGCGTGGAGGAGCCTGCTTTGCCGGTACCTCATCCAACCCAGCTTCAAGACCCTCCTGCATGTATTTTCTTTTCAAATTGTTTCACGGATTAACGTCTAAATCATATAATAGCGTAAAAAGAGTTAAATCCTTCTTTAAACGATAGACAACCGAAAATAAACCTTAAGATACGAAGAAAATAATTGTCACTTCTTAATCATTTCCTCGTTTAAGTCAAGTGTGGATCATCACAAGGAAAATGCAACACTTAACCAAGAAAAATCCGATACATAAAAACTTCCAACTCTCTTTCCTTCATTTTCCGAGTAACCAACAAGAGTAAAAACCCGAAAACGGTGGGCGAAAACTAAAAGCACCTCGCTTTCTTCATCAAAGTCATCAGTCTCGTTGCCACTAGCTCCTCCAACCGACGATGACGACACGTTCACATTCACATTCCCCGAGAAACAACCACCATCATTCTTCACCCCCTCACCCAAATCCATCCCCAAGATCGAATCTTGCCCAAGACCTGATCGGCAAAGACGGTTCTGATCTTCAAACTCCGACGTGACCATCTCCTCCTGTAGACCGTTGTTGGTTGCCATTTGCAACGACGACGACGATGACGATGAACGAAGGAACATTTGACGAAGAAAAAGCGACATCTCATCCGGTATATGGTGATCGCGAACCATTGATGAAGACGAACAAGTGTTGGTGTTTTCATAATTGTACATATCCGCCATTTTTCTCTTTGCTCCACTCCACAAATTCTCTCTCCCTCTCTTGTTTCCTACACTGTCATTAGCAAGAACTAAGAAAGTACCGGTTCACAGGGCGCTTTATATCAAATTGTTTCAAAGCTCACGCGCTACTTTAGCGTGTGGCTGCAAAGGTTCTTGGAATTGTAAAATTTGGTTACGATCTGTCGTGGGGTGCAGAGGGACATGAGTAGATGATTGGTCTGTCAAAGTAGAAATTTAACTGCAGGTGTCAGGTGAAATTCACCCCCTGTCGCACGTGAGGCACATCAAACAGGTAACATAGTTTTTAGTGAATAATTAATTGTTTAATTGAATCAAGTTAATGACTAATACGGGATTCCGTACTAAACAGAATCTCTGTCCCTGGTTCGTGTTGGACCAACTCAACGTGCATAAAGTCGTTCCATTTGTGCTAAACAGTACAAATTAGGCTTTCTATGAAAGCGCATTATCTATAAGAGCATATTTTCAGATACAGTACCTTGAACTTGAAGCCCATCTCTGATAACCCTGCACGAAAACACTTTCTACGGCCACACCACCAACTTGCGTCATCTTTCACTTTTAAAGTGGCCTCTTGATCGTGGACTTTCTAGGTCTTGATAGTATAATAATGGAATTATTGTTCTTTACTCCTCTCTGCCTGGAAGCTTATCTTTCTACCTAGTAGCTAGCTAGCTACCGTAGCCCTAGCTCTTTGTGTGAAACTTGACTAGACTGCATAACAACGCCACTCTATTTCAACTGTTATTTCCTGGCATGAAACTTTCCTTCTAAAGTCCATGGAATGATAAGATTTGCCCTTTCAACAATCTTTGGTTGCTCGGACCAGTTTTCTTAGAAATTTGATTGAAAGATGGGACAGGATAGCAAGATACATTAGTTATTATTTCTTTTCTCTGTAGGTGGGAAGTTTTTTTTAAAAAGGGCAATGTACATGCAGATTCTTGTGGCGAAGAATTCTACTTGATGTTGTCAGGATATGTATCTTAGTTCTTGTTGGTCAAGTCATTGCGAGTTGTAATGATCATGAATACTACTGCCTTTTTTAACATTTTATATTGAGAAGATAACGAAGACTAAACTTAACCTTTCCTCTTCCTTCTCCACTCACTTGAAGCTTTAACGTACTTTTATCTACCTAACTCGCCAGCTGAAACCTTAGCATTACCAGCGAGAACGCCTAATCGACTTCATTTATGGCATCAGTTTTCGATTGAAGTTTACCTGTCAAAAACTCTTCCGATCAGTTCTGACACACCCACAGTGCGCACTCGCGTATAAAAGGAAGTAAGGAGCACACAATGAAAAGTCTTAATAAATCGGCTCAGAATAGTGGGTTGCGATTACAAACAAGTATTGCAAAAGTAACGTGTCCAGTCCAAAAGCCTAACCTTTATAATAAAACCTCTGACTCTGAGCTAAAGCGTTTGAAATATTAGACGGGAACTCCCAGCACTGACACGAATACCAATGAGGCCGGCTATATTACATAGCTTTTGAATCGTAAACATTGCATGAGTTTCAGCAATTTAATTGCATGTACGTTTTTGGTGTCATGGAAGTTAGAATGGAGTCGAATAGATCTTAGATCGATTGAGGACAGAGGCTACCTATATCCTATAATGTCGCCAACTGCCAGTATTTGTTGACCTTTTAGCTCCATGATTGTAAGCTAAGAGGTCTAGCATTAACTACTCAGAAGATGCACCTTCTTTTCAAAAGGTACCAAAGGGAAGTGGACAACGTATGTTGATTGGTGCAGTAGAAATGATACCAACACTAGTGCCGATTAAAGTGGTAGAGATTTTTTCTACATACAGTCCCTAATATGTACACTCTTCTCTTTTTCCTCGTTAGAATGACTAGTTAGGCCAAACTACATAAGCAAGTGATGTTGGGTTTCATTTTATATGTTGTCTGTACTATTTTTCTTTTTTATGAAGAGTTTTTAACTTACTATTATTCAAATGCCACTTTTAATTGATTTTTGATATGAATAAAAGTTTGCAAACCTATATTTATGAATAATTAGAGAGTCAAGTTATGTTAATATACAATTAGAAATGTTAAATTATATTTTGTAATGATTATAATTGAATAGAACTAAGTCATCTTATTTCCGTATCAGGAATGTATCATGAGGTTGCTTCACAGCAAAGTTAACTAATGATTCAGTCAAAGTCGCTAAAGATTGAGCGGTTAATTTTCAAGTTACATAAACAAAATCATAACTTAAAGACGGCGAAAATAAGACGTGAGACTTAGTATTCTTCACAATTCTACCACAATCTGCTAACAAAATATGAGCACCGGGGATGTAAGAAGCTTTTTCGTTTCTATTGTAATTGAAGTGGCAATTTATTTGGTAAATATGTCAATTTGTCTTTATGTATATTGAACTGAAAATTAAACCAGCAAGATAAGAGATTTAAGGTTTAAAGATTTCGGCTAAAAATTGAATAAAATTAGATATTTTGAAATATGATTGAAATATATTGTAATTATTTATCGAAAAATTTGAAATTTAACTGAAAAAAAGATCGTTAAATAAAAATTAACTGATTTATTTTAGTTTATAAAAACTTATTAATTTACGAAAATTAATCGATTAATTAATAAACTGACTCTTGTTTAATCGAAGTTAACAGACTAGGCCCAGGTTGACCGACACGTGGCTTGACCGAAAGTGACAAAGCTAGGCCTTTTTTAATTAAAAAAGATAAATCGAACTGATCAACCTGTCACTACAGGAAAAATGGAATTTAGTGACGAAAATTACCGACGGAATGTGTAGATATTTCGTCGAAAAGCTTTGTTAGCAACGAAATTTACCGACAGACCAAGGCGTCGGAGATACGACCGTGGTAATAATTTGTGACGAACAACATAATGTTCGTCACAAATTTACAGACAAAAATTTAGTGTATTGTTGACAAATATACTGACGGTTATTCTATGTTGTCTTAGTCAGTAAGTTTACCAACGAAAAAGATTTGTCTGTCAAAAAAATTACCGACAAATTTGGTTATTCCTTCAGTAAATTCATATTGTCATTGCCGACGGTTATTTGTTTTTTGTCAATAAATAAATTTGCTAAAAATTATTTTTAAAATTTCCCTGCTTTAAATTTTATTTGATAATGTTATGGTTGATGCATAATTTAAACAGTTATAAGTTATCTGTTGATAATATTTTGATTTGTTTCAACATTTAATTTGTTAAAAAAAGTTGATTGTTGATATAAAGTAAAAATTATCTTAAATGATAATAAAAAATTATTTTGTACATAATAAGTATTTGTAATTCATACAAAATGACTACAAGTGCGTTATTCATTTGGTGACTGTGGACGCTCTGATTGTTACGATGAGGTGCTACGGCTCTCCTTCAACTCATCCATCGCATTACGGAGTTGAGCTATGTACTCCATCGACTGTTGTAACTAAGTTGCCAATATCTTTACTATGTTCCGAAGCTCATTAACTTCATTAGTTGTCAACCGTCTACTAGATGTTGCTGTATTAGATATGGAGGATTGCGAATAATATGTGTTTGCAAATGAACCTAAGCCAAATATCCTTTCACAACGATCCCTACTGTTAGACCCCTAAGTTCAGTCTGCAGGATCGTGCGAGTGTTGGTGAGTCTTGACCAATGCTTGGCACGTAAGTTGGCACGAGGAAGGTGTGTTGACGAAGAACAAGGCAAAGTCTTGCGAGTTGGTGAGCAAAACCTGAGAAACTTGCGAAGTAGGTGAGAGATGTGGGAAGTATTGACAAAGATCTTGAGAGTAAGCGAGATTCGATATGCGCAGGCAAGAGTAGGTGCGCATTAGCGGAAATCTTCAATGAGACGGGAGATTCGGATGCGAGGCTACGTGGAGTTGGGAAACTAAGTCATGCGAGACCCGAGAGTGCTCAAGAAGGTGCAAAGGTGTATGAGACTCGCGAGGATGTGCGAAGGCATGCGAGCACGATGAGGAGCACAAACACTTAACTTCGGCGAAGTAGGACGAAGGTAGGTAAATGGGCGAGGTTTTTATACTAACTCAGATTATGACTTGTGACTTAGTCATGGAATGACGAGACTGCACTATGAGGAAGCTTGATCATGGAAGATGGGCTTATCTATAGACGTGCATTGATGGACTTATGTGCCGATGATTTTCATTAAGACAAACATAGGCGAGTAGAATCAGACTTGGTGCGAATTTTGGTAGAGCATCAGACCTTGTGGAGATTGACTCGACCTAGGCTAAGGACTTGACGGATTAAGGACTTGGCTACGCTCGGATGGATGGACCATGACTAGTGGACTTGTTGTGGGAAGCATTGAATCAGGCCAGTGTGCTAGTGGGCTTTGGCAAGATCACATTGCATCATCAATGGATAGAGATCATGAGGAGAACTTGGATGATGTGGAGATGACTGGGAATTAGAATTGCAGTGAAACTTAACATCTGAAGATAGTAAAGATCTTCGCGGATAAGGATGTTAGTGTTCTAGATAAATGTAAATTCTATCTTATGTTATCTTGTTAGATCGTATCTTATCAGTTTGAGTCCTATTTGGATGGGGGTATCATCCAATTGGTTTATGTAATCTTATCTGATAGAGACAGACGTGATCTTAGGTAGTACAGATTTAGTGGAAATCTGTGACTTCAAGCTAGGATGCCTATATATAGCTCATTCGAGCTTTGCTCTTCTCAGGGAAGGGGATTCATTCAGAGAGAGCATTCTTTGTATTCTTTTGAGGGAAAGTAATATAAAGTTGGTCTTTTGACCATATCTCTGTGTGTTTTCTTGTTGCCTATATTCTTTGTTGCTTCCTCGTTGTTTCTTCGAGTGTGTGTGAGGTAAACACTTCGAGGGTGGAGAAAGGCTGAGTCTTACTTTAACGGATCTAAGTGAGACTGCCATACAAAGGGTGTGAGCGAGCAACTTCGGGTGAAAGTTCGAGTCTTCAAGATGACCTTTGTAACAATTGGTATCAGAGCTAAAGTTTGAAATGGCAGTAAGCAACTTGATAGAATAAGTGTCTAGGGTGGAGACACTCCTTGGACCTATTCCTCAGGGGGAGGAAGAAGTCACTTCTCACAATACTCGTTTTGAGATGTTGGAGGCGAGGATCCAACAGTTGCAACAATAGATAGTGGATTTGTTGAAGGCACAAGAGGAGTCTCAGTTTGAGATCACAGTACTGAGGTGTGTCGTTGCATCAGTTGATGTCGAGCGAGGTGAAGGATCAACACCACAACTTTCTTCTGTGAAGGTATGTGAACTGAGGGTGTTTAAAGGCGTGCGGGACTTCAAGGTGTTGGAGAATTTCTTGTGGGATATGGAGTAGTACTTTGCAGCTGCTAGAGTATCTGACGCTGATAAGGTCAATGTAACGACCATGTACTTGGATGGGGACGCCAAGCTCTGGTGGAGGACGAGGACTTCTGCGGAGATCAACGCGGGTAAAACTCCTGTAGATACATGGGGGCTCATGAAGAAGGAGTTGAAGGATCAATTTCTTTCCATGAATACTTCTTGGCTTGTGAGGGATGCCTTAAAGAAGCTAACGCAGGATGGATCGGTAAGGGATTATGTGAAATCTTTAGTTCTCTCTTACTTGATACTAAAAACATGTCAGACGAGGACAAGCTCTTCAACTTTTTATCCGGGTTACAACCGTGTAAAAGGAGTTGCGAAGGCAAAATGTGAAGGACGTAGTTAGTGCAATTGCGGCCACTAATGCCTTGGTGGACTTTCAGGCGATGAAAGAAACTAAGGTAAACTCCTCTAATTTTACGAAGGGCAAAGGCCATGCTCAACAGGAGAATACCGAGGGGAAAAAGAAAAAGGATTCCAATAAGGGAGACTTTAAGTGAAAAAGCAAGCAAAATGGTGGGTCCGAGAGTAGGGAGACATCCTCCAGAAAGGGCAAGATTGCTTATTATCTGTGTGGTGAATCACATTATGCAAGAGAATGTCCGAGAAAAGAGAAATTAAATGCCCTAATTGCCCAAGAACAGGCAGGATCTTTGGATGAGGTGGCGCTAAATCCGATTGCGTTATTGAATGCGGTTAATAAAGAACCTAATCTTTATGATGAACTGATGTATGTAAAGATACAGGTTAATGAGATAGAGGTGACCGCAATGGTATATACGGGTGCATCACATTCCTTGGTAGCGGAAAAGATGGTGCGCAAGTTGAGGCTTAAAAAGTACAAAATCCCGAAGAAGGTAAAGACCCTGGCAGGTAAGGCACAAGCGGTGATGGGAGCTGCTTACAACATCCCAGTGAATATAGAGAGCTGGAGTGCCAGGATGAATTGCATGGTCATATCACTTGAGGATTTTGAGTTGATATTAGGGATCGATTTCCTTAAGGCAGCAAAGACGGTGCTGTATCTAAGTTTGGGAGGTATGATGGTTATGCATGGTGAAAAATCCTTCTTTGTTAACTGTTGTAGATTCGTTGGTGGGACGAAGATACTACGACACCGGTAGCACATATATCGGCTATGATCATTGGAAAGGAGCCAAACCATGCTCGAGTAAACTCGAAATAAAAGGCAGGTAAGGAGCAAATAGTTGCCAAGATTGTGAAGGATTAAGGTGACGAGGAAAGCTCAGCGGATCGAGCTCTTCTTAACATATCTTTGGCGGGTGCGGCCAGCCTTGAGGAGGCAAGTCCAAGTGGAAGCAAAGACAACCCCGATGTAGTGGGAAAATGGTATGTGGGTCAAATACCAATCGATATGAAGACTTGTTACCATCTTCAAAAGCTGACTAAGGAGTTTTCGAGGGAACCGCTCATGGAGAAGTGCCCACAGATTATTTTGATGAGGGCGTCGAATTCTTCTAGTGGAGGTGGTTTGTTAGACCCCTAAGTTCAGTCTGTGGGATCGTGCCAGTGTTGGCAAGCCTTGGCCAATGCTTGGCACGTAAGTTGGCACGAGAAAGGCGTGTTGACGAAGAACAAGGCAAAGTCTTGCTCGTTGGTGAGCAAAACCCGAGGAACTTACGAAGTAGGCGAGGGATGTGGGAAGTATCGACAAAAATCTCGAGAGTAGGCAAGATTCGATATACCCGAGCACTAGTAGGTGCGCATTGAAGGAAATCTTTGACGAGAAGGGAGATTCGGATGCAAGACTGCGCGGAGTTAGGAAACTAAAGGAAACTAAGTCATGCGAGACCCGAGAGTGCTCGAGAAGGCGCAAAGGTTTATAAGACTCGCAAGGATGAACGAAGGCATGCGAGCACGATGAGGCACACAAACACTTAACTTTGGCGAAGTAGGACGAAGGTAGATAAATGGGCGAGATTTTTATACTAACTCGGATTGTGACTTGTGACTTAGTCATGGAGCGACGAGACTGCACCATGAGGAAGCTTGATCATGGAAGATGGACTTATCCATGGACGTGCATTGATGGACTTGTGTGCGGATGGCTTTCACTAAGACAAACATAGGCGAGTAGAATCAGACTTGGTGCGAATTTTAGTAAAGTATCGAACCTTGTGGAGATTGACTCAACCCAGGCTAAGGACTTGACGGACTAAGGACTTGGCTATGCTCGGATGGATGGACCATGACTAGCGGACTTGATGTGGGAAGTATTGGATCAGGCCAGTGTGCTAGTGGGCTTCGGCAAGATCACATTGCATCATCAACGGATAGAGATCGCGAGGAGAACTTGGATGATGTGGCGATGACTGGGAATTAGAGTTGCAGTGAAACTCAACATCTGAAGATAGTGGAGATTTCGCGGATAAGGATGTTAGTGTTCTAGAGAAATATAAACTCTATCTTATGTTATCTTGTTAGATCATATCTTATCAGTTTGAGTC
The DNA here is from genome assembly GCA_025504915.1 of Erythroxylum reticulatum. Classification (NCBI taxonomy): domain Eukaryota; kingdom Viridiplantae; phylum Streptophyta; class Magnoliopsida; order Malpighiales; family Erythroxylaceae; genus Erythroxylum; species Erythroxylum reticulatum. Next base: position 32,011,384 of record JANSVA010000216.1, read on the forward strand.
CTATTTGGATGGGGGTGTCGTCCAATTGGTTTATGTAATCTTATCTGATAAAGATAGACGTGATCTTAGGTGGTACAGATTTAGTGCAAATCTGTGATTTCAAGCTAGGATGCCTATATATAGCTCATTTGAGCTTTGCTCTTCTCAGGGAAGGGGATTCATTCAGAGAGAGCATTCTTTGTATTCTTTTGAGGGAAAGTAATATAAAGTTGGTCTTTTGACCGTATCTCTGTGTGTTTTTCTTGTTGCCTATATTCTTTGTTGCTTCCACGTTGTTTCTTCGAGTGTGTGCGAGGTAAAAACTTCGAGGGTAGGGAAAGGCTGAGTCTTACTTTAACGGATCTAAGTGAGACTGCCGTACAAAGGATGTGAGCGAGCAACTTCTGGTGAAAGTTCGAGTCTCCAAGGTAACCGTTTAAACACCTACCACCTACTGCATGAAGATAGGTTTGAGTCGTATCAACATCTTCAGACTACTGAGACTGTCGTTAAATACTTTCTTGTAGGCTTCGTGCTGTAGGCTTTTCTTGCATTAGAATAAAATGTTATAAGTGAAGTACAATTTATAACATTATCATCATTCTTCATAATATACATATTTTCATTCAAAAATTTGCATATCAAATTAAATTGAATATACCAAAATAAAAATTAGAATATAAATATAAAGTGTAGATACTTACAAGTCTCTTTGCATGCTCGTGGTAGATAATAAGTCCTCCAGTATGTACAGGAAGACTCTCTTCTCCTGATTCTCAACGTCTGTTGGTAGAATTACGCTCTGAAATGAATATTGCCGCGGATGATGTCCAATACTGCTGCCAACAACCCCATATTTGTTCAGAAATATAAGACAGTCATACACTAGTCTTGTGTATCGCACCAACAAAGTCTCGATAACGTGCATGTGTTCATCTCTCCCATACTTTATAAATGACAGTGTCAAATTCATAATCTCAAAAAAATTCTTTCTAAAATAAAAGGGAAAATATACAATAAGTATTTATAATGTAATAATATTTATCTAATAAATGTATAAAAATCAATTTAAAAACAAATAATAGTTTTTTTTACCTCAAATTCCTTATAGTAAAATTCCTTTGTCGCCTGAAAGATATTCTTCCATATATAACCCTCAACATCAATCTTCTCCTTGAATTTAGATGTCATGTTTCTTGAGCATGGTCAAGATGGAATCAACCTAATATTAAAACAATTAATTTTATACCATTTTTAAATTTAAACCTATAACTTAATTATAAACATATGATGTTTCATGTATTTTCATTTACAGATTGTTGACAATTGTGATGTAAGTTCTTTCATCAGCTCCCTCAGCTCTATGTTAGAGGTCACCTCCTTCATCTGCATTGTTTGCCCTTGATATCTTTATCGGCATAGGAGTGGTGGATGGTGTAGTAGCAGGTACAAAAGGTGATGCCTCATCTGCAAGTGTAGTAGGGGCTGGAGGTACAACATCTAATTCGGTTGCAGCTGCAGAATGTGATGCTTCACTTGGACAGTAACTGGCTCCAAATCGTAGTCTAAACTTTGGTCGCATTATATTATGTTTTCTCTTTACTGGCATATTTCAACATAAAATTCATATCTCATCCTTTGAATTAATATTTTCCAATTTCATCTTGATGTGTTGATGCTACTCTTACGACAGCTCTATCAAATTTGCTACGATAGTAATATCCATTGCTAAATGTGAAGGGAAATCATCTCGATATAATTTGTGACGAACTTTATCGACAATATAAAATGCCCGTCGGTAAAGAAGGCTGAAATTGTACAAGATATTTTAAACAATATTAATTATGATAATTACGAAAATCATCAAAAAGTGACCATATATAGTCATTATATAAAACTATTGACAATCCTCAAAAACAAAATTCCAATCCTTTTTACCCTTCTCCAATCAAAATTTCCAGTAATCGAATGACGTGATAATGAAACTGGAATCACGTTTATAATATTGCCATAGTCACAGCTTGTTCTGTTGTGGTTGGAGTGTTAAGTTCATTATAATCTCCCTAAAACTCAACTGCTTCTATGTGGTTGAACAACCTACACATATAGAATGGCTCCTGCATCTAGAGGCTTATGGTGCGAAGTGCATATGGACATTGTTTCGTGACATATGCCTTGCTTGTCATTAGATTAAGTCAAGCTTCAGCATACAAAAACTTTTGGTCAATAGACACATCAAAACAAAAAGATATGGGTGTATCCAAGTGTTCTAAGTAGTCCCTAAAACTTGTCACTCTTCAAGTGCAAAAGTAAAACTATATGGCCAAATAATGGATACCATTCTTTTTTATTTTAATTTGACCGTTGTACATACAATGCTAGTTAGGCAGAAGTAAAAGAAACTAGAAGGTTAGTATTTCGTATTCAAAGACCCAAGAACCAAACTACATATAAGCAAATTGCAAAAGTCCAAACACAGAAATATGGTCCAAGTACCTACCTCCATTGACATGTTTACTAATAGAGTTACTCATGTAATATGGAGAAGACACAGTAACGATACTTTCTCCCAAGTAATCAACCCAAAATTATAACTCATACAGAGCCATACTATAGGTGGGCCTGCACCATGACTCCTCATAAAGAACAATGTAACCAACTTCAGAATAAAAGCCACAGCTAGTATGAGATTCACAATTTTTACCAATCATAAATCAATCTGAGAGTAAACATGAATAATTTGTCGTAGTCATTTTCCTTGATGAATTTTACAGCTGAAGGGTTACCTAATTTTTGAATCTAGATGATGTAATCTTGAAGCCAACACATAACATTTAACTGCATCCAAATGTAAATGCCTAAACTGGTATATGGAAAGATACATCAAGTTCAACCTATTCCTTAGTTGTACAAATTGAATTAGGGAGTTTATGCACAATAATTGGCAAACAATTTTAAAGACAGGACTTAATTTCTTATGCATAAACTTACTTTGGTCTATCTTTCAAGTTAACCAGAGATCTAAGCACGCCATGGCTAACCTTATCAGCAACGACAATTTTTTCAAAAATTGAAAAGGACTTCTCCTTACACAGCTTTGAAGCTTTTTGGGCCTCACAGTCAAGTTATTCTTTATCTCTAAGCAGACTTTCATACTAAACTACCGTAGATGTCTCATAAATAATTATCCATTTTATACTATAATCATATTATAATATAATCTAAGCATATCATATTGTATTATAATCTAAGCATAATGCACTACAAAAATATCAATTTAAGTTATATCATATTTCTAGTAAAAGAATTGAAATTATGAAATTCATACTAAAAAAGAACTGAAAATAAAGAACTAAAATTATTTTTTTAAAGAACAGACATTTCATCAAACACCTTACATGCATCAGAAATTCATCTCAACATCACAACCAAAATCACGTCTTGTCTCTTCTATCACTAACATTTATACCTTAAAGTTGTCTTCCAATCACAAAATACACAAATAAACAAAATTAATCAAATACCTAAATTAACTTTCATCCAATATATGAAAAAACACATGGCAGTGGTTGCAAAAATACCTCCACCGAAGGACACGATGATAATGGCCGAAGAAGACAATGTCGACGAGTAGAAGAGGAATTCACGAAGAGCAGAAGAAAATCACACGAGAGGAGACACAGCAGGAAGAAGACGATGCATGCCAAACGATGTCTTTTCTTTTACTTTAAAACGACAAAGCCAAAGCAGATGACGACATTTACCTTGAAAATTTACTGACCGAAAATTTTGTTGATAAACTCAAAACTTTTTTGTTCTGCCAATAATTCCCGCCTTCTTTACCGAATGACATTTTATACTATTTCTAAAATCTGTCGCAAATTTTGACGGGATGATTTCTCTCCATATTTAGCGAGAGATATTAGTACTACCACTGAACAAAAATTTTTCCGTCAATTTTTCCAATGGAAATGAATTTTTCGCCTGTAATTTGCAACAATTTCTTTTCCGTCAGTAATTTTTCGTTGCTACTTGTAGTGTGTAGTCGAGCTTGGCCACAAGTCGAGTCCTGTGAGCAACCTAGTTATAATTTATAAAAGTGAAATAAAAACTTAAATATGACGAAAATAAGATATAAGGCTTAATATTCTTCACAATTCCACGAACGAATCATCACAAGATTGTAGTGGATTTGTCTAGTTAAGTTTATGTTTTATAGTACATATAAAAATAGAAATATGTTCCTTATTAAATAAATTAGTAGGACAAATAAAGGTCATGAAACTTTACACTACATGTCCTGAAACAAATGATATGATTTTAATTTTTTTTTTTACTTAAAGAGTAAAATTAAGATAATTGTTAAAATTTTAGATGGCATCGTGCTAATAATTTGGTTAGAAATTAGTTAAGCTTTCTCTTAAATTTAAATTATAAGTTCGCGCCAATGAAAACAAGCAATTTGTTCATTAGAGGTTGATTTAGTGATAAACTCTCAATAACTTTAGGTCTTAGGCAATTTTAAAAAAATATTACTATTAAAATAAATAAGTGAAGAAATTGCATCAATTTAGCTAGGCATTATCCGACAATCCTTATCCAATGTGAAGCTAAAGCAATCAATAACAAAAAATCATTTCCCAAGTCACAATCCACATTGACATTGCAAGTACCTTGTTGATGGTCACTTCACTCCCCAAGAGCAACCAATTGAGATCCAACAAATGGTTATTGACTTGTTGTAACATAAAACTTCAAATGGGAAATGGAGCCTCCATGACCTCCATAGTTACCATTCAACTGAATTTGTTTGGTTCATTAATTTCCTTGAGAGAATCAGACCTTTCACTATCAATCCCTATCACTGTCATATCCGACCAGTAGTCACCTTAACCACACGTAAATTTATTAAAATGTTCTTTTGTCTATCCATATAATTGTCAATCTCTTTAAGGCAGTCTTTTCCCATCAGTTTCCTTAGCTGTCGCTACCCCATTGGTCCCATAGATTTCGTATCCAACCCCTCTGTGTCTACTACCATACGGATGGGACCACCAGAACATCCATGTCACGATCAATAAGCGTCACAGATACGCGCCACCGAGGAACATGATCGGTACATGGCAAGTTTTAATGTTAGCCCACTTGAGACGCTGATCGTTTCGTGTTGATGTGGAACTTGAAGATCTGACGGCGGAGGATTTATGTGAAAGTGATATTTGATTCGGTACGGGTACATTGAATTCTGGGAAATCAAACGTTCGCAAGGATTTCTCGGTGCATGTGTTGTTTCCTTAAGCGTATGTGATTATTCTGTGACTGCGCCTTCCGAGGATAATTCGACAGTTTGATGTTAAGGACTAAATCCCGTTCTTACCTATGCCAGATCACATCAAATCTTCTGTGTTTTAGATATTTTTTTCAATTATATTTTATTTATATATTTATATAAATTTTACTAAAATATGTAGATTATATTTAATGAAACATAATAAGAATATAATAACTGAAACGATATTGTGCCAGAGGAAGTAGATGGGTAGATAAGATGCTCTATTACATGTAAAGACTAGGTTCTGAATACAGAAGATCTGATCCGGACTCATTAATAGGCCCTTTCTGTGGCGTTTGACTAATAGCTAGAGGACTTAGCTTTACCGCGATTTCTACTTCTTATGTAGCTCCATTTCTTAGAATGCTCTGCATTATTAACTTGTTTTAGGTCAGTCTTAACTGGACTACTAAGGTTGTATGTTTTGGGAGATCTTTTGTTCTATTTTGTTGGTTCTTCATTCTGCATCTGATGACAAAAGGCATGTATAGAATTGAAACACTTGTTCTCAAATCTTAAGAATGACTTTTAATACTAACTCTTTTTTTGGTTAAGCACATCCTATATATATTTATACAACAAATAGCATCTTCAGAAGTTTGCTACACTCTGAAGATTATGATGTGTCCAATGTAGTAACTATCAAAGAAAGAAAGAAATGCTTAACTTGCATGCAAAAGAAATTGAGTCCAGATGCATTACCTAGAAAGCAAAGTTCAAAGTTCCAGATGCCAAAGAAACCTTACATTAAAAACTCCTGTTCCGAGTTGCAGTACCAGGGCATCCCTATCATAAGGAATCACCAACGTCTATTTCATCCTAGAGTTTGTTGAGATTTCCATCAGCTTGGTACCAATAGAAGTTCAAAACTTCTTAATGCCATGAATCATCCAGCTCATGTAATTAGGAAAGGGACTTCTGAAAAAAGGGTGTCATAAACATGACTCCCAGACATGAGCAATGGACTGCAGGAAAAGAAAAGGAGGAAAATTGAGAAGAAAAAAGGCACGAAACACTATGCTATGTGCTTTATGGAAGTGATTGAAACTGTCTGTTAATAGCAGAAAAGAAATAAGCAAAAATGTCATACTTATGCACGGGAAGGAGAGAAACTTCCTCTCCCAGAACACTTTCTCTAGCTTGAACACGCCTGAGAAGAAATATCTCAAACATCCAGAGCTCCCATTTTGCAGATCGGGCAGGCATTCTTCTCCACCAGCCACTGCTTAATACAATCAAAGTGAAAGCGATGACCACAATCTAACTTCGATACATTTTCCCCATCAGCAAACTCCTCCTGAAAATGAAAGCAAAATAAAAATAAAAATAAGAGGAACAGATAAAAAGTTAGTCTATTTCAATTCAGTTATAAATCTAATTCGTATATTTACGTGATCTCATTGGTATATTTACGCAAGATTTAACGAAACATGATAAAAATATTATAACTGAAACAGAAGATTTGCTATCTAATAAATGAATAAATAAGACGCTCTGTACATGTAAAAACTGAATTCTTAATACAGAATATCTGATCCAGACTCGGCCCCTTTTTGTATCTTTTGACTAATAGCTGGAGGACTTAGAATTTGTTTGATGCTAAAACAAATAGATGCTTCACATGAAAGTCAAATATTTGCATACGGAGAGCTAACCTCAATCAAATCTAAGTATTGGTAGTTATATATAAATGGCAGAGGAGCAAAACCAAGGAATTATGTGATATATATATATATATATGAATGGACCACATTGACTTGTGACAAATACTCGAGCAACTTACCTGACAGATGTAGCATGGTTCTTCTTCCCTCAAAGAGCTATTTGATCGATACTCCTGGTAAGACAGATGATTCAGAATAGTAGTCTCACTCAACCCTGTGTTGACGAATCCAATTTGATCTTGCAGGTGAAGAAGCTCCTAGAAGTGCAGAATCATTGTTGGAAAGTAGCAGTCAGAGATGCAAGTTATATGCCTGAAATTTGAAAGTCCTCTACTTACAATTACCAGAATCAATGTAAACTTAGATGCATTAAGAAATGAAGGACTTTAATAGTGATCACCAAACGATACAAATGTTACCTCATAACTCATGTTGTCCACATCAAGACGCATATCTTGATAAGTATCAGGCTCATCAGGGATGCCATACAACACTGAACGGTCAATTACCATCACATCCTAGCATATCACAAAAATGATAAAATCATGGAATAAAGTCCTTATTCAATTTTTTTTAAAAAAATTGAAAGCTTTCAACTTGCTATCTTTAAGGTAATGAATTGTTTTCTACCGGTAATTGTAAATTTTCAATACTGATTTTAATATGGTAATTTGGAAACAGATAGCTAATAGCTGAGGTAAAGACAACCATAAACCAGTAACAATATTACCTCAAACAGTAATGTGCCCCCTCTACGGACAATTGCCAAAGCATTGCGAACCTGTTTGAGAGCAAAATAAAGAGTTGAAACATCTAAGTCATGGTTTCAAGAATGCCAAGACAAAACAAGGTGAATGATCCATTTAACAGTTATGGTCATAACCAAGTTTATGCATCTAACAACTTAAGATGGAGAGAACCTTCATATCCGGTTTTGATAAGAGTCCTGGAGTTCCTATTGTGCTTCTCCTACTTTTCCAACTTGGAAAGAACTTGCAAACATTCATATTTGGAGGCTCAAACATTCTCAAACCCTTGAATGAGGCATATTGTTGGGTTTTGTCAAACCATGACCAGTAAATCTGGTGATTTAAGACTTCAATTCCTATACACTGTTGTTGTAACTTGTCCACTTCATTAAGCAATGACTATAAGCTATTTTATGAGCATCAACCCCATTTCAACCAACCTCTAAAGCATCTTTATGTTTACGAGTCTGAACTTTCTGCCTTCTCACCAATCTAATGCCTCTGCCCCCACTACCCCCAAAAGAAAAAAAAGAAAAGATAAGGAGAAAAAGAAAAAAAATAAAACCAGGTAGATTTTGGCTCTAGCTTAATTTAATCCATAGTCCAATAGAAAATGGTGCTACTCTAACAAATCATTAGAATTGATGCTAAACTGTTTGGGGGATATGGGTTCACCAACTAAAGATAAAGAATTAAGAAACAAAAGACTAAGTTTGCAAGGGTACTGCTTCCTTAAAGATAGATATCCTATCTAGTACCTTAAGATAGATGAATCAGAATAATGAGATCGTAAGTCTCAGCAGAGGTGAATTACCTTATTCTTGTTCTTTCTAAAAGAAAAAAGACATTGTCAACCAGAACAACAATGTTCTATGCAATGACCAAATTTCATAAAGAATTTCTTTAATTGTACATACCTCAGATGCCAGTCTGCTTCTCCTCTGTGCAGGAGTTGCAAATCGCAGACCGACCTCAATAAGGTTATCAGTTTGTCTCTCTTCCATTATTGACAATCCTGACCTGAAGGGTTGAGGTGGAGATCTTAAAAAATTACCCGCTCTCCCGGATGGTTCCATCTCTCTTGCTGCAGGAGAAGAATTAAAATTTATGGGGGAGTGATGACTTTGCACTTGACTGCCTCCTTGATTGGCAATGCTTTGCCACACTCTCCGTTGAAATTCCTCAACAAAGCTTGACGGGCCATTCCATGTTGGAGACATTCTCTGCATAAATTCCTCAGGCATTCTTACCTGAGAAATCTGATTGGAAGCAGATGGATGATGGTGATAGAATTGTGAGCTGAAGCCATTTGGAGAACTAGAAGCAATATTACTACTTGACCCAGAGGAAAACATCATTGGTTCATTCTCCAGATTTCCCCTTTGAAAATCAGTAACAACCATATCATATCCTGGATTATTCCTGATATTAATGGCTGTACGGATTGCTTCTCCACTCCTTACAGTGAAAACAGACGTGCTTGATATACCAGTTCCTGGCGCAGTGATACTATTTATTCGAAAAGGTGGCAGATTTGATGCAGCATTTGGAACATGCGCCTGAGGGTTTATGAACGTAGTTGGAGAAACTACTCCTGATGAAGAGATTGTATTCATAGTATGATCAGATGATAACGTAGATGGCTGCTCAGGCCATTGAACATTAGCATTCCTTGAGATCCAAGCCGGTAAATTGGATGGTAAAAGTTCTGGTCCATTGGAAGCTCTTCTATGTCTAATACTTCGGTGATAGTCATCTGCTTCTCCTGCTACACTTAAACTTTGATTTGGACCAGAAACTGCATCTCCCCCAGCTCCAAGTCCCAGATTGTCACCATTCATAATTCCTGCACCCAACTGCTCTGGACGGCTAGCACTCTGGTCCCTATCCATGGAACTTGATAAATCTGAAATTTCACTAGAATTTTCTTGAACAGCGACAGCTTGCTGAGGTGACCTTGAGCTTTCACCCAGAAGGAGCTCTCCAGAAGGCTCAGGCAGGGTCCGTTTACAGGACAGATGTCGACCGTCAGATAGATCTTCTCCACTATTATTTTCTTCCAACATATATTCCGCGGTTCCTGCTGATATTGCAAATGAATTTGCAGTACCATTAGGAGGCTCATTTTGATTAGAGCCTGGTCTGCCTGGTGGCAATTGGTTCATAATAAAGCCTGATTCCATATCCTGATAATTGCCATCAAATAAAACATTCAAGTCTATGTTATGATGAGAAGCACTTGAACTGGTCCCAAGCGTATGTGATGGTCCATTTATGAGCTGACCATTTAGCAGGTTCAGATTGGAAGGATGTCTATTTTCCAGTGTTGCATCAATTCCAGCACCAACTTGAGGGGGAGAAAGTGGCCCATCTTCATTTAAGAGATCTTGAAACCAAAACTGGGGTTCAGGACTAACAGTCTCCAAAGGACCCATGGCAGGATGCCCATCATGAACCTGTGCATCACCTGGAACAACGCTATGTTGCTCCATCTGAATATTGATGCCATGGAATCCATCTTCCAAATGAATGTTCTCTGGAAAGTTGTTGGAGCCATTACCTTGGCCTGCCATTGTGAGATATATTACCTGAACCACCTGAAAAAGACTGTCTAGAATTAGGACTGCTCTGGAGATCTAAGAATAAATTCATAGTATCGGAACTTATTAAAAGGACAGTTCAAACTTATGCCTTAAATACTAATATCAACTCCATTGGGTACGTAAAGACACTTAGCTAGAAAGAGAAGTCACACGATACAAATGTTCACAGCAATGAAATTAATAAGCATATGCTAGAAAAATTACAAAATAAGCAAACATTATGAAAACCAATATTCTTGAAAACAGAAGGCAAGAGAATTAAGCACAAAGAATGCACATGTTGATATAACAACAATTGCATTCAATAGGTAGTAACTAGCAATTTCCACAACTGACTGTAACTCTAATACATTCATCCAAACCTAAGGTGAGGTCCTTGTTGATGATCCATATAAGCCTATCTGGAAAATCATGCATCCTAGTTTTGTGCTTGAGATGAACATAAAAAGAATAATTAGTGAAATTTATGATGACCACTTTAAGCATATGTTGTATCAAGAATAGTTCATCTTCTTGACTAGTCTTCTAACAGAGAAGCAAATGCAAGAAGTTTGTACTTCGTCTTAATCAGAAAAACTGAAAGCATGGTTAATAGGGATTTGTGGAGATCAAAGGCTAGAAGAATGTGGTCTTGCCCTTAAGCAAGCATTATCTACAATGCGCACTATTTTATTCATGGATTTGAACACTAATTCAAACTTCAATAAAAACGGACAATTGAAGAAAAACAAAGACCTCAAGAACTGGTTATCAACTGTACTCTTAAGACATATTGAAAAATAAATGAACAAGGTCAAGAATTTACTTGTGGCTTTTCAAAACCAAGCCTATACCTAACAGCAAACCCATACTGTGAAAAATAATACAAGGTCAACAAAAGTTTCTTTTTTTTGATACATTGAAAAGCTATCATGGTGGAGAAGAGGCTCCCAACCTTCTCTACGAATGAGCCACAAGCCCATTAGGAGGCCTCCAAAGTGGTAATGCTTGCATGGTGAAACATACAAACTATGTAACTTATAATTATCAAATATTAATCACAGTCATGATTGTGATTCATGAAATTTTTGATTAAAAATGAAAAGAAATAGGAAGTTCAAAAACTTGAATGTAGCTAAATTGAAGGCCATCTTCCCTTGATCCTTATGATTATATTAGAAGATTCCCCATCCTCAAAAGGATAAATGAACATAGGCATTAGAAATCAACAAAGTGTTGACTAAGAAGGATATAGAGGAACTAACAAATAGCATATCCCTTGTAAAAATTGCCTTGCTATCTCTTACAAGCACAAAATCTTTCTCTTAGCCAAATGTCATTAATCTGTAAAGTAGAAGGAACACTTTGCAATACAAAAATAAATGCCCTCCTGTCAATAATTTATATATCTCATCTTTGAAATACTTTATAGGAATATACACATTTTTACACTTTTTTCAACTTGCAAAAACGATAAAATTAGGACATCCTTGGGGACATTTTATTAAACAATAACAGGTCCTGTCTTTCCACAAACATGCATCTAGAGAATGTCCTTGCTGTAATTTTCCTCTACAATGGTAACTAACGTCGCATTGAAATGTTTGTCCCAAACCATATCTTTTCAAGATTTTCAAACCAAGATGCATATTGTTATGATCCACGTCAGAGTACAAAGATGTGACTGTAAAACAATAAAAGGGATCGTTTATTTGATCATGTGGGCTAGATCACATATCCACACCAAGATCAAAGAACAATTAACAGCTGGAGCGACAGATTGGCAAGCATTTGGTTGATTAAACATCATTCAAGAAGCAGTATAGTTGTTTGTATTTCATTTGATTATTTAAGAACAAACGGAAATAAATAAACTGAAAGAATAGAAGACTAACTTTAACAGAAAGGGCATAGATAAAACTAGATTTATCATGAAACCATGTAAGACAAAGAATCAAGCCATTAGAAACACTCAACCTTAAAGACCACCTAAACAATGGGTTTAAAATCTATAGAAATGGTTCAGATTTTCGTTAGAGATCAATACAAGAAAAAATAAACATAAAAGGAAATAGAACTCAGTAAGCTAGCTTAAATCTACTATGAGAAATTGACTTCAAAATTGCCACTTTTGATAAGCAAGTAAATCAAGATCACCAACTTCAGAGACACAAACATGTATCCTCACAAGCACCAAACAAGATGCACAACCACACATAATCACTGGATTATGCATGATCACCACCAGCCACACACAAAAAAACCACCTGAAGAAGAAAGAAGGAATACCCAGAAAAAAAGACCAGGTATTGATTGGTGAGCAGTTGGAAAGCTGAAAGATTTGGACCACAAACAACTTCTCTCTGACTAAAAGCTGTTTGTTTGCTAGTAAAGGGATGAAATTGGGTATGAGGAAATAGGGGGGTGGGATGACTGGGCCTATATAGTCTGAAAAACAAGAGCGAATGAGTAAATTAAAATGGGATAACAATCTGGACAGAAAGAACTTGACAATGTTAGATATGAATCATAATTACAAAGAGAGTAGAAACAAGTATGGTAGTAAGGAGTCATGGTTGGCCTCTGACCAATTGGATTTGCATCCCACTTCAAAACCTCGCAATGTTGGCCTCGTGTCATCTTTCTCTGCATTGTTCTCTCTCTCTCTCTCTACAATTTTTTTTACCCTTCAAGGTTATCTTTCCCTCTCAATATCTGGCATCTATGGAAACCAATGTCCAGGACTATACCGCCAAAGTTTTTCGAGTTTCGACATGCTTAAGTTGTTCTGGGTTTGGTGTTGAGGAGTGGTGGTTCGTGTGTTTCTCTCTTCCCTCCTTGTTCGTGTCTGTCTGTGGCCGTTTCAAACTACCCTTAAGTGGACGCTACTTGTTTAAATCTCACTTCTTTTTTCTTTTTTCTTTTTCCCTTTTAATATGAAGCCTTCGCTCTTTAGTCTTTAGTTTTTAGTTTTTACCCGTTCATTTCATTTGCCTAACATTTTTTTAAGCTAATAAAAAGGAATTATTGTGCAACAATTTTCTAAAAATTTTATTTTGTTTAATGCAATATATATTATTTTAATTTGAAAAAAAATACACTCAAAATTTGTTAATTACTTAAAAATTCATCTAATATTTACTATATTAAACTAAATATGTTTACATGGGGAAAAACATTATTTATAAGTTAATTATTCTTATACATTAAATTTTACAATTCAAAAATTCGTTAATTCAGTTATTCTTTTTAAACCATGTTAATACATTAATTAGTTTTCTTAATAAATAATTTGACACATCTATCTAATAAATAAATGTATGTTGCTATCTTAATTTTGTTAATACCGTTTATTTTAGATAAAAGTATGATAAATTAGTAAAAACATTTTTCTTATTTTTAAAAATTATTAATAAATCCTTAATTTATATGAATTTTCAATTCAATATTCATATTTTGTACAAACTTTTAATCGCATCCAAAATAGTTTGGGATGTTTTAAACAAAGATTATTTTTACTAACCACCATTTAATTTTGCTTTGATGAGAGATTAGCATTCTTAAAACAAGAAAATAGGCATAAATAATTAAATAATTTAAAGACGAATAAGTATTATAATATCCAATACACATACTTCATTTATGTCACTTGAATTCTAGGATTGTGCCTCTTATGTTATTGTTTGGTATGCATACAGGGAAGTAAATTAAATTTTCACATCCATATTTAAGTAGTTCATTTTTTATGTTTCTTACTTCTTACTTCTTGTTCAATGTATCTTATTAATCAATCATCCTTCAATTAATTTGATTGTCAGAAAAAAAAGACCTAGTTATGTGGGAAACTATATGGAAAAAATGAAATTGAAGGTGAAATCGAGAAATTGTGAATTAAAAAAAATAATATGTAAAAATATATTATTCCTCGTGTTAACCTCTTGTCCTATATATTCTTAATTATTTATAGTTATTTATTTAATTTATATGTATGTTTAATATCTAACCTTTATTGGTTAGATTTAGTTTTGTTATTTAACTTATATTTATATTTATATTTAGTTATATTTCAATTGATATATCTATTAAAAATAACACAAATAAATGAAAAAATGTTATAGATTTTCTAAAAAATTTATTTTATGAAAAATAGACTTGTATTGCTATTCTTTAGAGTAAGGTGCATTTAAACTTCAAGATCTTGAATATATTCCTTCATTCTGTTTTCTACTCTATGTATATTTGATATAACAATTAAGACCCTTAATATTTGATTTACTAGGCGTTTGGTTTGAGGGTTTAGGAACGAAGGAATAGAATAATTGTAAAAAACAGTTTTTTCTTTGGGGTTTTCAATTCCAGGAGAATGGATTTATCCTATCAAATTTAGGAATCTACTAAACCCACCAAGGGGGTGGGTATCGAGTTTTCATTTCAATCTAAGTTTTTATCATATTTATTTTTTACTATTTTATGCCCAGCCTTTGCCTTATCATCCTCTTTACTTCCTTATTGTCTCTCAATTTCTTACGATCTCCCATCCTGCCTTATCACGTCTCGTCAACGAAGGAATTTTTTGTTCTGCGCCTCCAGTTATATTTTCTGAAATCCCTCGTTTTAATTTGATGTTAAATGAACTGACTAGAACCTGGTTTCATCTCATTATAAATGGGGCTTTTGTTCCTTTTTTTTCTTATATATTCTTGTTTTATTATTTAATCAAGAGAATAACCATTATGCTATATGGTTTGATGATGTGAAAGTCCATATGGTTATAGATTGAATGAGAATCATAAAACCAATCTGCTCTTTTTTTCCCTTATAATTATTGTTTTGTGATTTAATTTGATTTTTCGTATATAGTTTTAACTCTTAAAAAAAAGAAAAAACACATAGCAAATCGTCTTTTACGTTGGTGTTTGTTTAAAAAAAAGAAAAAACACATAGCAAATCGTCTTTTACGTTGGTGTTTGTTTATTTGTTTTGTAAAGCTCTTAATGGCTTTCAACAACAACGAAACATAATCACTTTTTACAGTTTTTAACCTTCGTATAAAGACGCAAGCCCTTCGTCTTTATCCTACGTCTGTTTGTTCATAAAAGTCATACCTTTTTTGTTTTGATAAAGCTTTAACCTTTGGATGAAGAGAAGAATTACTTTTATTTAGTTTTACAATTTAACAATTGTATAAAGACGTTCTTGAATTTATTTGATGTTATTGTTTAACATCTATAAAATAGAAACATGTTTTAAAGCTTTACATACGTTGCGTGCTTTTGGATTTAGATAAAAAAAATTTCTAGTTTCTAAAATTCTTGGAAGAAGCAGATAAATAGATATTATTGCCCATTTTGAATCATTAAAATCGAAATATAGTTGCAATTGTATTGTTAACATTATGCAACTCTGTTGACAAATGATCATATAGCTTATCTAATGCTCAAAAATTACGATAAAATTCCTTAACAAAATTGATTAATTTTTTTAATAAACATATGGAGATAGCCCCGATAAACATATGAAGGGCAAATTAGTTTCATTTTTATTAAGGGTAAAAATTGTATTATATTATCTTTCATTCCCATTAATGCAACAAACCAAACAACATTATTGATATTAATACAGAAACCAAAGTTACAAATCAAACATCTTTTTTTTTTAAATTTTTCATAACCATCCTCCTCGCCTTCTACTATTATACGTATATCCATAGCTAACCTCGTTCTCAAACCAAACGCCTACTTAGTGTTTAGCAAATATACATCATGCTTTAATTTAACAAATTTGAATTTTGTTTAACAAAAATAATTTATTTTATTGCATTAGGTGCAATTAAAACCTGCCCACTGAAGAAATAAATTCCTTGTAGGATAAAACCCAACAAGTTAATTAAGGTATCGTTTGATTCTATTTTTGTTTTTTCTCTTGTACTTTTTAGTTTTCATTTTTAGTTTTTAGTTTTTGTTTTTTAAATAAAAAAACATGTTTGGTTGTTAATATTAATATAGTTATATTTTTTATCACTGATAATAATTACATATTAGATAAAACTTAAAGATAAATTATTTTTAAATAAATAAATTTATTTAATCTCTTATATAATATTTATTAACAAATTATT
>JANSVA010000216.1:32027907-32049068 GCA_025504915.1 Erythroxylum reticulatum
AATATTTATATATTTTAAATTTAATTATATTCATTAATAATTATTAAAATTTAATTACATATAATTTAATTATAAAATTAAAGAAAATAAAATTGGTCATAGTTTTTATTGATAATTAATTTTAATTTATTAAATATATAATCTTGAATTAAATTAGTCATAATTTTTATTAATAATTAAATAATATATATTTAAATGATATTAAATTAGATTATGAAAAAAACCAGAAATAGTAAACAAAAATTACTTTTTATGGTTTTCATAATTTTTGAAAACTGGAAGAAATCAAAATTAAAAATATAAACTAAAAACTCAACCAACTAGATTTTTTATTAAATTTGAAAATAAAAACAAAAAACAAAAAACAAAAATGGAAACAAACACCCCTAAGACTTTCATTTTCCTTATAGGCCAAAATGTTTAAACTAAAATCAAAACAACTTAATCCCATTTCATCATCAACAAATTTATTTATGCTATAACTCGAAAACAAAGACTTGGAAATAAAATAACAATCATCATATTATAATATTTATCCTGTTAAAGTATATGAAAAAATGATCAAGCATGGATGAAACAAGAGTTTATAGAGTTGGCCCAAGTACGTGCCTAGTATGACAGTGCTATTATCAAAATTATATTATTTTCAAAACTAAAGAATATCATATTAATATTATCCAAATATGAAAAGACCAATTGAAGTATGTAGTTTTCTTTGTTAACTTGCATAAAATCACTCAAGTAAAGATTTACATTTTTAGTTCCAGAAAGCTAAAGTAATCATACGAAAAAATAAGTAAATTGAGAAATAAAGATTAAAAAACAAACCAATACTAGAGAAAAAGGGTTAATTAATCATTATAATCAGAAGTGTCAATAGTTTGCATCACTTCATTTATAAATAGAAAAATCGTAACACAAATTATATATCATTATGCAACAATTGCATTAGATAAATATTCAACATATGATAATTAACAAATAAATATTTCATCATTGAATATTTGTTTAAAGAAACTTTTATTTGGACTATTCCATACCTTTATTAATATAAAAAAGGTTGTATAAGATAATATAATATCTGATTGTCAAAATTATTAAGGTAAACAAAACTAACATATCATAAAGAATAGAGTTTACCTTGAATAAATTCTTCACCTAACTAATTTTGGTCATATATAAAGGCTTTGATAGTATTAGGATGAAGTCAAGCATAATAAGGACCAATTATCCAACAGCTAGTACTAAATGTAAACTCTAAAGTAATATTAGGTACTAGAATTGTTAAGAGGTCTCATGCAATTACTAGCATGATAAGATAAACATCTAAATAAGTCTTCCACCATGATAATACATTAAATTGCAAATTTTAATATGAGGTTTAAACATCTACCTCTAAATATTTCTCTAACTCCATCTTACTATAAGAAGTCTTAGCCCTTTTTTCTTGATGAATTCTTCAAATTTGAGAACCACACTAGTTATGTCAACGATAGATTAAGATAAAGATGAAGTTGATAATGAAACAAAACTATTGCAATCATGATCTTTGTCTAATCTTAATTGACAATCATTAAATATATCATATTAAATTTATTTAACGATATTAAAATGTGTTTGGGCTTGATCACTATACAACTTTTGATAATAGAATGTGACCCTTCTATCTTACATCTTAGGTCCAATATAAAAATGATTGTCATGGTTTGTCTTATGACATACCACTAACAATTGGATTTCTACATCATTAGCTTTGCCCGGGCCTGGTTGGATTATTGAAGCCCCAAAATAATTATGATTCTTTAAACTTTTGTAGAAGTCGTAGAACCAGGTCAAATTTCTAGAGAACTAAGCACTAGCTTTTTAATTTCAATTAATAAAAGTAAATAGGGTTTTTTGTTAAATAACTGATTAAATAAAATTAAGATGAAAAATTAAATTAACTAAATTTAATGAAAATGTCAAGATTACCAGACTCTGATTCAAGGGAAAGATCTCATTTAATTGTAACATTGATCATTGATTTAAAGAGAATATTTTCACGATTGAAGTAGTTAGTCTAAAACATATTAGGATAGTTGTAACAAGCTCAAATTTTCCTAAATTAGTTGGTTCAAACCCAACATTCAAATCAAAACTTATCATCCATTGATTGGGTGTGATAACATTCCATATCAAATAAATGATAGCAATAAGCTTCGTAAAAAAGACTAAACCCTAAATTAAATAATCGAGATAGCTGCAATTATTCAACTTAGTTTTCTTGTTTATCATAAGTTAAATATGGAAATTCATAAATAACCTATTTACTACTTATACCATTCCTTCGTGACAAATACAGATCATTGAGTTCCTAGATAGTGATAGATATTAAATTACATTGTTAGATTAACCGAATATTAATCATTCATGAAATATGAGAACTTAAAACAAGAAATACTTGAATTAAAATGTGAATAAAAGATTTAGAACACAAAACCTCACAAAGTTACAACTAGAATATCTTATCCCCTTGAATCAGAACGATTGAGTTTAGCCACACATTGCTTTCACTCTAATAACAAAAACAGAAGAAAGGTAAAAAATTGCTAAAAATGTAAGAAGAGAGAACCTTTTTATGTTGTGAGGAGTATCCCTTTTTTAGGTTTTTCTAATCTAATCCTAATCTAATTCTGACTTCTACATGATAAGGATAAGACGAAGTCGTCAAACTCCAACTCTTCAAGTGATCAATTTTATCCACTTCAACAATCTTTCTACTTCATCCAAAATTATGTAATTATTGTAAATAATGTCCCAATTTGACGCAATATCTACTCTTTATCTCCTAAAATAAAACAAACATTAATTTTAAAATTTAAGCACAAAAATAAATTCAAAATAAATGAGATAATATCAAATAATATAGCAAGATAACATCTTATCAGGGCCTAGATCATCTAATTGGAATTAAAAATCCAAATAGATAAATATCACTTAATACTCTAATGTCCCATTAAACAAAAATTAAAATTAAAAATTAAAATGTAAATATTTTACCTTTATTTTATTATTTCCCTTTTTACTTTATTATTATTTATTTATTAAAAAATCTCACCTTATGAGATTTAGTAATATGAAATTCCAGAACTCTAAATCGTATAAGGCGAGGTCTTGCCTTATGAGATTTAATAGTATAGAATTTTAAGATCTTCATTTTAGAACATTAAATCACATAAGGCGAGATCTCGTCTTATAAGATTTAGTAGTCTGGAATTTTTAGACCTCTTTTCCGATCTTGCCTTATGAGATTTAGTAGTTTGGAATTTTTTAGACCTTTTTTCCCCTTAAGCCAATAAATTTATGTTTAAAAAACAAACAAATGCATCAAAGAAAGAACTAAAACAAAATAAAATAAAACTATCATATTTCGGGTTACCTCCCGAAAAGTGCAATTGTTTAACGTCATTATGCTCGATGGGGTCGGTTCTTCTCAAACTTCTTCATATGATGGAAGTTCCAAATCAATATTCATCACATTGGAAACCGTCATCTCCTTATAGAATGGTTTCAGTCTATGTCTATTGACCTTAAAAATCTTTCCGGTCTCTAAACTTTTTATTTCCACTACACCATGAGAAAAGATATTAGCAACAACAAATAGACCAAGCCACCTAGAATGTAACTTACCTAGCATTAACTTTAATCGAGAATTATATAATAACACTTTCTGTCTCACCTCAAATTGTTTCCTCAAGATCATATTATCGTGGAACAACTTGGTTTTCTCTTTGTAAATTTTCGAATTTTCGTAAGCATCCAACCTTATTTCCTCTAACTCTTATAGTTGCAACTTCCTTTCCTCTCTAGCTTTTGCTAAATCCATGTTGCAATGTTACACCGCCTAATAAGCTTTATGTTCAATTTCCACCAGTAAATGGCAAGCTTTACTGAAAACTAATCGATAAGTAGACATTCCTATCGGTCTCTTGTAAGCTATACGGTATGCTCAAAGAGCATCATCAACTTGTAAGATCCAATCCTTTCGACTAGGATTCATAATCTTTTCTAAAATGGATTTCACCTCTCTTTTCAATACTTATGCTTGTCCATTCATTTGCAGATGGTAGGTAGTGGCTACTCGATGATGCACTCCATACTTTCTAAATAGCGCTACCACAGATATATTGCAAAAGTGACATCCTTGATCACTAATGATGGCACGTGAGATTCCAAATGTATTAAAAATGCTAGTTTTTATAAACCCTACAACGGTTGCAGAATCATCAGTTCTAGTTGCTTTTGCTACCACCCATTTGAAAACGCAATCAATAGTTAAAAGTATGTAAGAAAATCCATGAGATGAAGGGAAGGGCCTCATAAAATGAATACCACATACGTTAAATATTTCAACCATAAGAATTGAGTTTGAGGCATTTCATTTCTATAAGATAACGTACTCGTCTTTTGACGCTTGTCACAACTTTTACAGAACACATAAGCATCTTTAAATAAAGTCTCCCAATATAATCCACTATCAAAACTTTCATAGCAGTTCTTTTGGGGCCAAAGTAACCATTACATGCATATTTGTGATAAAAAGCTAAGACATATTTTTGTTCATTTTCTGGCACACAATGCCTTATAATTTGATCAGAGAAGAACTTCATAAGAATGGTTCATCCCACACATAATATTTTGCCTCATTTCTTATCTTTCCTTCCTAGACTTACTAATGTAATAAGGTAAAGTTCCAGTAACTAAATAATGAACCAAGTTAGCGTACCATGGGACCATACTTTTTGTTAATTGCTCATCAGGAAAAGTTTTGGAAATAGGTAAAATATCTTCATCTCTTACTAACCTGCTCAAATGATCTACTACTAAATTTTACGCACATTTTCGATCCTTTATTATCAAATCAAACTCTTGAACTATTAGAATCCATTGTATAAGCCTCAGTTTGGACTCCTTCTTTGTTAAAAGATATTTCAATGTTGTATGATCAAAGTAAGTAATAACTTTAGAGTCAAGCAGATAAGATCTAAATTTATCTAAAGCAAAAACAATTGCTAAAAAGTCTTTCTCAGTTGTTGAATAATTGCACTGTGAAACATCCAATGTTTTAGAAGCATAGAAGATAATGTGACTTCTTTTCTCAATCCTTTTGCCTAAAACAACTCCCACTACATAGTTGCTAGCATTACACATGATCTCGAATAGGAGATCCTAATTTGGTGGTTGAATAATAGGCGTACTTGATAGTAATGCCTTTAGTTTGTTAAAAGCTTCCTTGCAGTCCTTACCAAAGTCAAATGGAACATCTTTTTTGTAGCAACTTTGATAAAGTTATTGCAATCTTGGAAAAATCTTTAATGAACTTACAGTAAAATCCTACATGTCCAAGAAGGGATTGAACTTTCCTAACGTTTGTAGGATAAGGTAAGCTCACAATTAAATCCATTTTAGCTTTATCAACTTCTATTTCCCTAGATGAAATCACTTGTCCTAATTCAATGCCTTGATCTACTATAAAGTGACATTTTTCATAATTTAAGACTAAATTTATCTCAATGCATCATGTAAGAACCTTAAATAAATGATTTAAATAATCATCAAATTAATCTTCATAAATAGTGAAATTATCCATGAATACTTCAATGCAATTCTCAATATACTAAGAAAATATACTCATCATGCATCTTTGGAACATATCTGGAGCATTACAGAGACCGAATGGCATTCACCTAAAAGCCTACCTTCTAAAGGGACACATGAATATAGTCTTTTTTTGGATCCTCTTGAGCAATTGCTATTTGATAGTAACCTAAAAAACCATCCAAAAAGCAAAAACATGATTTACCAGTAAGTCTTTCTAACATTTGATCCATAAA
The DNA here is from genome assembly GCA_025504915.1 of Erythroxylum reticulatum. Taxonomy (NCBI): domain Eukaryota; kingdom Viridiplantae; phylum Streptophyta; class Magnoliopsida; order Malpighiales; family Erythroxylaceae; genus Erythroxylum; species Erythroxylum reticulatum. The sequence goes on from JANSVA010000216.1 coordinate 32,033,781, forward strand.
GGGTAACGAAAAATGGTCCTTTCTAGTATCTAAATTAAGTTTTCTAAAGTCTATGCACATTCGCCACCCATTTTGTACCCTCATTGGTACCAATTCATCATTTTGGTTTCGTATCACTATCATACCAGTTTGTTTGGGCACAACATGCACTGAACTTACCCATTTGCTGTCCGAGATCGGATAAATTATACCTGTATCTAAAAGTTTTAAAATTTCTTTCATTACCACATCTGTCATTGTTAGATTAAGTCTTCTTTGTGATTCTCATTTTGGTTTAACATTCTTGTATAGAAGAATCTTGTCCATGCAAATCATCAGGTTGATTCCTTTTATGTTCACTAAAGTCTAACCAATTACAGTTTTGTATTCTTTAAGTAGTGTAATCAATTTTTCCTCTTTCTCTTAAGCCAACTTTTTCGAAATGATCACTATTAATGACTCTCTATCAGCCAAATATAAATATTTAAAGTGATCAGGTAAGGCTTTCAACTCGATCTTTAGAGCCTGCAAAACAGAAGGTAGCATTTTCTTGTGATTTATAGTAAGTTCAGCATTCAAAGTTTTCGAATCTATTTGCATTATTGATAACGATTCTACAACTTCACAAGTTTCATCAATTTGTTTATTCACTTCTGATTTGGCCTTATACTCTAAGTCATATTCAATATTTTCTTCATTAAACATGTCCTGCTCAAATGAATCCATCATTTCCATATGATAGATAGATTGAAGATCATTAGGGTATTTTATTGCATCAAAAATATTAAACTTTACTATCTCTCCATCAAACTACCCTCATCCACATTAATTTTTGTCTTGGTTGTCTTCGTAAACGGGCTGTCTTCATAAACAACTTACCTAATAGAATCAAAGTCGAATGTTCCACACTATCTCAATCGATTCTCAAAATGTAAAAATCCACTGGAAATACCAAACTATTAACTTGGATTAAAACATCCTCAATAACTCCAATAGAATGCACATACGAATGATCAGTTAGTTAGATTATCACATTAGTTTCTTACAAAAAATTCATATTTAAAGCTCGATAAATTGAGTATGTTATGACATTAATATATCCTAAGTCTAGTATGACACACTCAATTTTTTACTAGCAATAACACATAAAAGTGTAAACATGCCTGGATCTTTGCATTTTCTGGTAATTTCTTATTTACCATAGTTGATACATTCTTACCCAAAATTATTCTCCTTGTCCTTCAACTTCCTTTTATTTGTGCTCCTTTAAGAATTTTGCATGTTTTGGAACTGGCTTGATGGCTTCTAGAAGCGGTATAGTTATTTCTGCCCTTTTAAAACTTTCTAAGATCTCTCTTTCATATTCATCATCTTTTGGTTTAGCCAACCTATTAGGAAAAGGAGGTAAACGTGCAATAATTGTTATTGATGAAGATGACTCATTTTTACCTTTGTTGATTATTTAGTTGGAAGTTCTTCCTTCTTTTATCCATCATCGTGCTTTTCTATCCCCATTGGTGAAGAAGTTCTAAATTGAATTTCCTTTCTACTTCTCAAAGTCATTGCACTCACATTCTCTTTATGATTCACCATCGTTTGGGATTGTAATTTCCCTGATGCTTGCGCTTCTAATGTACTTACTAAGGTGGCTAATTAAGTGATATGATTTTCCAAGTTTTGAAGGCTTGCCTTTATTTCCTGTTGAAATTATTGAGTATTATTAGCAAACGCATTAATAATTTCATCTAAATACATACCTGAATTTGAAGATAGAGGTTGAGCATATGTAGGAGTTTGAGGTCGTTTAACAATGTGAGGTTGATATCGTTGTTAGTTTTCTTGATCTCCATAGCTCAAATTTGGATGATCCCTCCATCTTGGGTTGTAGTAATCGGAATAAGGGTCATACTTTCGTTGAGGTTGACCAGGAAAGCCCCCTATTATGTTAACTTCTTAAAGAGAGTTTTGTTGCAATGTAGGGCACATATCCGTAGGATGTCCAAAGAATGAGCATAATTCACACACTCTTGTTGATTGCAATTGACCTACAACCAATTGATGAATTAGAGCGGTTAAATCAAAAATTTTATCCTAAAGGTGCGTCTTAATTACCTCATTCACAAGCTTAATAACTCCATCCTTCCTTGTCCCAAACAGGTAAGAAATTTTGGCCATAATTGATATTAATTGTTTGGCCACCTAAGTTGTTTTTTTTTACCATAGCTCTTCCACTAGCTGCATCAACCATACTTTGATCCATTGGCAATAGTCCTTCATAAAAGTATTGAGTTAGAAATTGATAGGGAATTTGATGATGTGGATAGCTAACACATAGCTCCTTAAACCTTTCCTAATATTCATATAATGTTTCTTTTGTAATTTGTCTTATCCCATATATCTCCTTTCTAATAGTCACTGCTCTTGATGTAGGAAATAACTTCTCCAAAAACATTCTTTTCATCTTATTCCATATTGTCACTGAGCGAGGAGGAAGATAGTATAGCCAATCCTTTGCCTTATCTTTCAATGAGAACCAAAAGGCCCTGAGATTAATTTATTCTTCTGCCACCCTTTGTGGCTTCATTCTGGAGCGAACAACATGAACTTCCTTTAGGTGTTTATGTGGATCTTCACCTACAAGACCATGAAAAATAGGCAGTAAGTGAATCGAACTAGATTTCAATTCGAAATCTACCTCAACATCTAAAAATTGAATGCATAAAGGTTGTTGATTCAAATTCAGTGCCGCTAACTCTCTCAAAGTTTTAGGGTTAATATTTGTCATCTTTTGGTCCTCTTCTTGAAAATTAAAGTCTTCACCAATTGTTAGATATACTTCAACTTTCATGTCTGAAGATGAATGTCCACTTCCTTATTTAGTCTCTTTTCTCAAACGACATGCTGTCTTCTAAATTTTTTGGATTGTATTACAATGTACTTGTCTGAGAAGCACGAGTCATACAAGACAAGAGGCTAGCAGTAACTGTAAAAATAAAAATACAAAGAAACTTAGAAACTTGAAATAGTTCCCTAGCAAAGGTACCAAATTTTGGTTAGTTTGTTGAAGCCCCCAAAATAATTCTGATTCTCCAAACTTTTTGTAGTAGCCGTGGAAGTAGGTCTAATCCCTAGAGAACTAAACACTAACTTCTTAATTTCAATTAATAAAAGTAAATGGGTTTTTATTAAATAAATGATTAACTAAAATTAAGATGAAAACAAATTAAATCAACTGAATTTAAAAATGAAAAAGTCAAGATTATTAAACTTCGATTCAAGGGAAAGATCTTATCTAATTATAACATTGATCATTGGTTTAAAGAGAATATTTTTCACGATTCAAGTAGTTAGTCTGAAACATATTAGGATAGTTGTAACAAGTCTCAAATTTTCCTAAATGAGTTGGTTCAAACCTAACATTCAAACCAAAACTTATCATCAATTGATTGGGTGTGATAACATTCTATATCAAATAAATGATAGCAATAAGCTTCGTAAAAAAGACTAAACCCTAAATTAAATAATTGAGATAGCTGCAATTATTCAACTTAGTTTTCTTGTTTATCATAAATTAAATATGGAAATTCATAAATAACCTATTTGCTACTTGTATTATTCCTTCGTGACAATTACAGATCATTGAATTCTTGGATAGCGATAGAATAATCAATATTACATTAAATTGCCAGATTAATCGAATATTAATCATTAATGAAATATGAGAACGCAAAATAAGAAATACTTCAATTAAAACATGAATAAAAGATTTAGAACACAAAACCTCACAAAGTTACAACAAAAATATCAAATCCCTTGAAATAGAACGATTGAGTTTGGCCATACATGACTTTTGCTCTAATAACAAAAATGGAAGAAAGATAAAAAATTGCTAAAAACATAAGAAGAGAGAACCTTTTTTTGTTAGGAGGAACATCCCTTTTTTAGGGTTTTCTAATATAATCCTAATCTAACTCTAACTTGTAAAGATGTCTATCTAAAACAAATTCAAATTTTTACGTGATAAGGATAAGACAAAATCTTCCAGTTAAACTCTAACTCTTTAAGTGATCAATTTTATCCACTTCAGCAATCTTTCCATTTCATCCAAAATTTTGCAATTATCATCAATAATGTCCCAATTTGATGCAATCTCTACTCTTTATCTCCTAAAACAAAACAAACATTAATTTTAACATTTAAGAATAAAAAAATTCAAAAAAAGGAGATAATATCAAATAATATAGCAAGATAACACCTTATCAGGGCCTGGATCTTCTAAATAGAATTAAAGATCTAAATAGATAAATCTCACTTTATCTTACATATGCAACTAAAGAAAATGTACAAAGTTAGATATTTAGTTTATAAGAATAACTTAGTAGGATTATGAAATATCACCAACTTCACATGAAGTGCTTTAGCCAACAATCATTGCTTTTTTGTTAACAAGCAAGTATATTAAGAATGTCTTTGTCTTAACCTATTGAAAGTTTGCAACAACAAAAATGAAGATCAATATAAGAAAAAGGAAGATCAAGTTTTATCAAGGCCATTTCACATTTTTATTATTATTTGGATTCTCATTCTATACTTTGATGATCCAAAAGGCTCACCATATATAAATATTTAGTTTAACATTGTTACATGAGTCTTTTCATTCATTATGAGGCATTAAAACTTTTGGTCTCTATAAAGCCTCTTGATCTTTAAAACAAGCTTTGGGGAACATTTTAGGATGTGTTTAATTTATATTTTCATTTATCAATTTGATTTTGAGCATTTGAAAGTGTTAAAATCATGATTTTTGGGTAATTGTTCGACCTATACTAATGGTAGACCAATATAAGCCAAAATTGTTAAAATTGATGTATTGTGAATTTGTGGTAGTATTGGTTGACGTGCTGGTCGACCGATATGGTTGGTTGACTAGTGTTCCAATGGCTGGTGAATTTGGAGGTCGACTAGTGCATTATATATAATCATTGTAATGATAAATTCTTAACTCGAATGGTTATTTTGGGTCCCATAACACTTTATAAATAATTATTTTCTCATTGGTTTTACCATTAAGAGGGTTTTAGGTGTTATATACATACATTTCATTTGTTTTTTTTAATCATTTGAGTATCATTGTCTCATTTATATGAGTGGGCCATTTTGGAGTTATCAAGTAAATAAGTGAGATATTTTTAGTTGTAATACTTTATTGGGGTGTTGCATACTGTAGTAGGGAGTGTTTCAATTAGGATTAAGGTTCCTCTTCACCTTAGAAGAATTGTAAGAAGGGTTCCTTTTCATTAAGAAAGATTGTACAAATGTTATTCTTCACCTTAAAAGAAGAATTATAATGAAATTCCAAGAAGAGTCTTAGGAGTAGATGTAGGCAAAGGTTGTTTATCAAATCAATGTAAATCAGTTTGCATTCTCTCTTCCCTATCCTCTTTAAATTATTGTTCAATTATTTGATTAATTTATATTAAGCAATTTCCTCGTACTTATTTATATTGATTGATGTTAATTAAGTACATTGGTAAGAAAACTTTTTGAATTTAATGAACACACAATTCAACCCCTAGGTGCCATTAGGGACTAATAAGTGGTATTAGAGTGGGTCTATTAGGCTAGCATAATGAAATCCTGTAACAAATATCATAGTGACATATTTAAAAGCATCATCATCATCATTCAACCAAGAGGGACAAAACATTAGTTGACCATCTTTTTTTACAGTAATGATTAACTTTATTGGAAAACTAGGATGATATTCTTTTTAATGGTCGAAAGTATAGACTTAGGAGAAATAGCTTATAGTGGTCCCTATTCCTATGAAAATTGTAGATAACAAAAAGGTACTTAAATTAAAGGAAGAATGGGAGCCTAAAGATAAGATATTAATTTCCTTGAATAGTAAGGTCATACACATCCTTTTTCTTGCATTAAGAAGAAATGAATTCAATAGGTTATGTGTGCAATGACTTACGAAATTTGGCATACTTTCATACTTTAGAAGCTATATATGAGGGAATCAATCAAGTAAAGGAGAACATTATAAGCATGCTAACACATCAATATGAATTGTTCCAAATGAATCATGATGAAAGCATATCTAACATGTATACTAGGTTTATTCATATTGTTAATGTTATCAAAGGTCTTATAAATACCTATATTAATGTTGAATTAGTGAGAAAGTTGCCTAGGTCACTTCCAAAAATGTAAGAAGCTGAAGTGATATGCTTATAAGAAGCTAAGAATATACCAACATTACCACTAGATGAGTTTATTGGATCTATTCTTACATAGGAAATAAGGCTCTAAGAGAAGTAAAAAGAAATGATTCTTCTAAAGAAAAGAAATTTAGCATTTAAAGCCTTAAATGAAGAATTAAGTAAGGAGGAAGAGACATCATCTAATGAAAGCAATGAAGAAGACATTGGTTTAATCACTAGAAAATTTAAAAAGTTCTTAAAGAAGAAATTATCCAAAAGAAATGACTTCAAAGAAGGTAAAATGATTTAAAACATAAATCCTCTAATGTTACTTACATATAGAAAACCCGACTATATAAAGTAACAATATCCTTAACTCAAAGATAATAATAAGTATGAGAGAAACTAAAAAGAAAGAAAAGAAAGACAAGAAGAAAGCACTTTAAGCATTAATTTGGGATGACACAAGTGAATCTAAAAGTGAGTATTCGAAAGAAGAGATAGCTCATTTGTGCTTTACCACTATAGACGATGATGAGGTAACGTCTAAACCTAACTTGTGTAATAATGTTATTGATTTAAAGCATGATGAATTATTTGACAGTTTAGAAATCATGAGTAAGAAAAGAAAGAAATTGTCTTTCAAACTTAAGGAGGTTTGAAAAGAGTTGGATGCATCCATGAGTAAGAATAAAAAGATGAAAAGTGAATTACACAACATTAAAGCTTCCAAAAATGTGATTGTTAATGACAATCATGACTTAGAAGAATTTAAGCGTGAGAATGAAACATTTAAAAGGGAGGTAGATTCCTTTGAAGACTCTTTGTCTAAGTTTACCAAAGGGAGTGCAAAACTAGAAAACATTATAAGAGTTAAAAATAATTCCAATGATATAACTATGGAAGTGAAGGATTTCTAAAACCATATTTGTCAAGGAAAAATATTTTCACAGTGAAGAATCATTCCTAAAATGACAAATGAGCATAGAGTATCTACATCTAAGCATACACATGCACATAACACATCCACTAAAGCTTAAAGCAAACATTACTCTTTTATATATGGTTCACATCAAAACATAGAGTAAAATACTTCAAGGGAAGAATATACATAATTTCTATGATAACATGCAAACCCATCTACACGCTTTTAGGCCTCGAAGAAGCATACATCAAGCATTAACTCATAGTAGGTATCACATGTATAATCATAGGAAATTTTGCTACTCTAGGAGAATATTCAACATATTTAATGCCCAAGGAAGTTTCCTTATTATGCATACACATATAGAAATGCATATATGTATCATCAACACTCATATAACATGGTATGTCACTTTTATGGTAAGTATGGATATGTTGATATATTTTGTTTTCTTAAACAAAGAATTTCAAGAAAGCCCTTAAAATTGTGGGTTGAAAAGAAGAAGGAACCTAACTACTAAGGAATCAAGATTATCTGGGTTCCTAAAACACATTGATTACCTTAGTTTATAAGACTATTAGAAAAGAAAGAGCAAATGGTGTATAGTAGCTATAATAGTTATTGAATTGAGTATTATTGATGTGTTTATGCATTTTATCGTGATGAACCTAACCTTGTTACCTTTAAGAAAGTCTTGAAGATGTTGTAGGATATGGAGAATTTAGCCACCAAAGACTTTTCAAAAGGGACATTAGTGGTGATTTTTTAGGTTTGAATTATGTATAAGGTGTTTAATAATTTTTTTTGAAGTGTGAACTTTAGTACATAGACTTAGAGATTAATGTACAAAATGAGTACATAAAGCTAGAATTTACATTAATTGGGTAATTATTTCTCTATATTTTTAAATAAGGATAAATCTTAGTCAATCAAAAGATAATTAGGTATATTTGATAGAAATTCTATATGATAAAGATTCTCTTTTATAATCTTGATTAGCTTTGTGTGTTTGAAGTTTCTTTTAAGGTTTTGGATAATTCTTCTTAATATTACTATGAGTCATTAATGTTTTAATGTTTAAATTAAGATTTAAAGCTATCTTTTTAGCTTTATAGAATACACCAGTTGACTAATATCTTAGTGTGGTCAACTAGTGTAACCAAAAATTATGCTTTCTACCTTTTCAATGAGTGTTTTCTTTGTTTAGTCGCTTGTCTTATTTTGTAGACAACCACATTATTCGAACAATATCATTCATTGGTCGATCAATGCTCTTGATTCTGAGAATTCTTTTCTTTCCTAAGAGTTTGTGAGACTTTAGTTGAACTTATTGTTCAACCAAATGCCCTTAGTGGCCAACAACATACTTTACTAGTTAGCCAATAGATTGAATTTTTAACCAAAACATTCTTTTTCACCACGCCTCCATTGTTTACTCTTTCTCCTCTTTTAAACATCAACATTAGTCAACCAATTGAGTTATATGGTTCACTAGCCCCTATGTTTTTAGTCTCTCCTTAGCCTCTTTTCTTCTATTTTCATAATTTTTATTCCCCCTAAGCATTTTACTCTATTCCTTAAAAAAATAAAAATATCAATTAAATTGCCTCAAATTAAGAAATTGCCATTCCTGAATTTTGTGCTTGGTATTTTCAAAATTTTTCTTAATTAAAAATTATTTTCAAATTGATGCATTCATATTTAATTTACAAAAGAAGTCAAGGTTCTTCCCCTTTCAATTGGATATATACATCTTTAATTTTGTTTAATTATGGTATTTTGGGCACTTTTTCATGTCTAAATTTTTTAAATTTTGTGGCTTTATAAATTATACATTCTTTTATGAAATTTATTATTTGATATTATAATTATGCCTTTAGTTGTTACAATATGCTTTTTTGTTACAATTCTAACCCCTAATTTTGTCAAAAGTTACCTTTGATACTTTAGTTGAATTTTAACTTAGGCATAATGTTGAAATTTGAAATTTTCAAATTAGATGTAACTAGGGATTTTTGGATCAAAATTGAATTTTTATTTTTACTTTTTAACTATTTAATAGCACTCTCTTGTGAGAAAGTTTGCCAATCTTAATCAAATTCATGTTTTTAACTAACTTAGCTTGACTTATGATACTTCTATTATTCATTTTTAGTTAATAGATTTCTTTTTAATGATTTGAAAAGGGGGGGAGGGGAAGGGAAGAAAGTTTAGTGATATTAGATTTAGGAGAAGTGATAACATTGAAGAGAAGTAATGAAATTTAATAGGAGAGATTGTTTTATCATTTTTATATTTCTTGCACTTTATATGATATGCTTGAGTAAATTTACATTATCTACATGTATGGATATTTTTAAATTTTAAATATTTCTTTTGTTCTTTATATTGAACTATGCTTTTATGCATGAATTAACTGGGATATATTCATTATCTTAATAGTTTTTTATGTGCTTAACTTTATTATTGTTCTTTAATATCACAAATATTTTGTTATCATAAACAAAGGGGATTGTTGAACCAAGGGAGGTTCCAATTGGGGTTTTAATGATAAAAATATAATTACTGCTAATGTTTTTATTATTTAAAAAATATTAGAACAAAATAAAGCTACGAACTCAGGAAGATAGTTTATCAATTTGAATAAGGGAAGTTGAAGTTTACAATTGAAAAATGAAGATCAAAATAAGAACAAAAGAAGTTCAAAGTATATCAAAGTCATTTTACATCTTGTATTTTTATTTGTAGTCTCATTTTGTTATTTTGAAGGTCCAAAAGGCTTACCATACATAAACATTTCATTTGACATCATTGTATGAGTCTTTTCATTTATTAAGATGAAATGAAGCTTTTGTTTTTCATAAAGGCCTCTTGATCTTTAAAACAAGCTTTGGGGAAAATTTTAAGAAGTGTTTAATTCATATTTGTATTAGTCAATTTAAGTTTGAGCATTTGAAGGTATCAAAATTGTGATTTTAGGGTGATTGGTCAACCTATATGGGTTAGTGGTTATCTAATATAAATTAAAATTGTTAAAATTGATGTACTGTGAGTTTGCTGTAATATCAGTTAATGTACCAGTCAAACAATGTGCCATATTTGTAATAGCCCAAACCACCTGCCCACAGATATTGTCCGCTTTGGGTTGCCCATCAGGCCAAGTCCCTCACGGTTTTGCTCTTCCCACACCCAAAAAATGCGTCTATAGGGTAGAGGTATCTGTACCATTATAAGGCGACAATATCTATGGACAGGTAGTCTGTGCTGTTACAAATAGTATTAGAGCCAATTCCCAACTTGTTGTGCTAGCGAGGACACTGGGCCTTAAGGGGTAGATTATGAGATTCCATATCGGTTGGAGATGGGAATGAAGTACGCCTTATAAGGGTATGGATACCTCTCCCCCTTAGACGCATTTTTTCGGGTGTGGGAAGAGCAAAATCGTGAGGGACTTGGCCTGATGGGCAACCAAAAGCAGACAATATCTGTGAGTGGATAGTCTGGGCTGTTACAAATGATATTATAGTCGGTTCCTGACTTATTGTGTAAGCAAGGACGCTGGGTCCTAAGGGGGTGGATATTGTAAGATCCCACATCGGTTGGAGAGGAGAACGAAGTACGCCTTATAAGGGTATGGATATCTCTTCTCTATAGACGCGTTTTCTCAGGTGTGAGAAGAGCAAAACCATGAGCGGATTAGCTCGAGCAGCAACCCAAAATGGACAATATCTATAGGTAGGTGTTCTAGGTTGTTACAAAAGGTATCTGAGCTGGTTCCTGCCCCATTGTGCCAGCGAGGACGCTAGGCCCTAAGGGGTGGATATTGTGAGATCCCACATTAGTTGGAGAGGAGAAAGAAGTGCGCCTTATAAGAGTATGGTTACCTCTCCCCCTAAGACGCGTTTTCTTGGATGCTAGAAGAGCAAAATCATAAGGGCCTTGGCCGATGGGCAACCTAAAGCGGACAATATCTGTGGGCGGATAGTTTGGGGTATTATAATATTAGTCAACTAATATGTGTACTGATTGACCAGCGTTCCAGCGACTTGTGAATCTATAGCTTTAAATGTATACCGGTTGACCAGTCCATTGTATATAGTTGTTGTAACGACCAATTCTTAGCTCTAATAACTATTTTAGGTCAAAAAGCATTATAAATAAGTGTTTTCTCATAGGTTTTGGCTTCAAGAAGGTTGAAGGTATTGTATATACATATTTTAAGGAGTTTTCCAATCATTTGCTCATCATTGTCTCATATTGGGTAAATGAGCCATTTTGGAGTTATTAAGTAAATAAGTAAGATATTTTTAATTGAAAATGCTTTGTTGGGGGTGTTGAATATTTTACTAAGGGCGTTCTAAGTGGGATTAAGGTTCCTCTTTACGTTAGAAAAAGATATAAGAGGAGTTCCTCTTTATCGCTAATGATTGTACAAAGGTTATTTTTTGTCTTGAAAGAAGAATTATAGTGGAATTTCAATAAGAGTCTTTATTATCAAAGATTATCATAATCGTCTAACAACCATCAACAAGATTGGTTTGAAATTTCCTTGTTATGCCTAAAGTATAAGGAGCATCTCCTTTTGTACGTATTATACAATATATGATTGATTTAATAGCTAAAGAATATAGAAAATAGTCCCTTTTATCTCTATCTTTTTATGTCTTTGGACACATACTCTTTGAGAGAGAAAGCTCATGCAATATGGGTAAGAATATCATTTTGAAATTACCATACTAAACCTATTTAACACATTGTTTATGTATGTGGATTAGGATAAACCAAGCAACCTTCTTGATCTATCTCTATAAATCTTTATTCCTAAATATAAGTTGATTCTCTTATATCTTTCATGGAGTATTTATTAGATAATCAAATTTTTATATATTGAAGAATCAATATGTTGTTTTCAATCAATAATATGACATCCATATATTACATTAGGAAGACAATTGCACTCCTACTGATCTTTTTACGGATATAAAGTTCATTTTTTTTATAAAAGGAAACTCTTTGATTATCTCATCAAAAAGGATGTTCCAAGTTCATGATATGTACTTTTGTAACTTACATACTTGATTAAAAAACCTCTGGATTCAAAACCTTTAAGTTGTGTAATATAAACTTCCTCAACAAGATTCTTACTGAAAAATGTTATGCTAACATCTATTTATCAGATTATATAATCATGGTATGTGATTATAACCAATAAGATATTAATAGACTTAAGGATGGCAACTAATGAAAATATTTCATAAAAATATACTCCTTTTTTACGTCTATAACAATTGGCCACTATCCTTGTTTTATACCTATTCATATTATCATCTATATCAATATTTCTCTTAAAAACCCACTTATATTCACTATGTATACACTTATTAAGTTCATCCACAAAAGTCTACACTCGATTAGTGTATATAGATTTAATTTCAAATCTTATAACTTTATGCCATTTTACAACATCTAGGTCAAAAAAAAAGTAATGGGCTTATTATTCATAAGAAATATGTCATGTTTTCCTTTTTCAAAATATAGATCGAATCCATTTGGGAGATGGTGTATCTTACTATTGCTTCATAAACAATGTGTTTGTTAAACCCTTAGTTATACCTCAAACAAATTAACTTGAGGTTTATGTTCCATTTGAATAAGCAATTATAGTTCTTAAACTTCTTTTAAGTTTTACCTCATTCTCATTACTTTCCTAGAGAGTAATAAGCTACTTTTGCTTAAGAAAATGGTAAATTTTAATATTTAATACTCTCTTGCAAATACTCTATAATTGGTATTTTATTTTATTTAGCTTAAAGATATATGCACTTTATATAAGCATTATATCCCCAATTCTTTAAGTATAATATCTCGAGTGTATTATCAATCTATATCTCATATACCCTCTTGTCAATAGATTTAGATAAAACTCTATTTAGAAGTTTAGTAGTAGTCTTAAGAGCATATCCCTAAAAGGAAATCAAAAGGCATTTGACAATGTAAATTATATTTTAAACTGCAAGTGCAAGGTGTAGTTGTAGTTAATGCTAACAAGTATAGGTCGATTTCACAATGACTAAAATTACTAGTATTATTTTAATGATGATAAATCAAAGGCAAAACTAAAACAATAAATTAAAATAAATCAACACAATTGACTAATTAGAATAAAGATTAAACTAAAAAACAATAAAAAGATAATGATACTTAGACTTTGAATTTCGTTAGGACTTCTTATGAAATCATGATTTCACTAATCAATTTGATCTATAGTTTATTAGATCATGAAAATTTCTATCTTATGATAATATCTTTCTCAAGATTATTAAGTCCTGACCCTCGATTGATTAACTCAAATCTCTTTCTAGTTCAAACCCCTAAGATTGCATTAATTGATTCATGGATTTTACTATTAGGTTTCATCCTAACCTAAAAGATTTATATCGACCTATCTCTAGGTTTGTATGCAACTTCTTTTAATTATGGTTCATCTATCCATATAAAAGGATTTCTTACTCTCAATGGCATGAAATAATACACTAGCAATATTAATTCAAGAATAATTAAGAACACACAATTGTATCTCAATGAAACTAAAAAATGAATTAAGTTAAAATAAAATCATTATAAGGTCTATCCGAGGGTTCATCTATTCAAAGTACCAAGAAATGTTTCGTCCATAATCATAACATCAAAACCAAAGGAAAAACAAAAAACTAAAAGAACCATGATGAGATCCCTTTTAATCTTATCATTGCAAATATTGTCACTTTCTTTTTCTCCATTCTTTTTATCGTTTTAGGCCATCAATATGTATTTTTTCAAGCCTTCTTTGAGCTTTCTATGTAACACCCCACTCTCGCAGGACCCGAACCTAACATCGATGGTTGATGTCCGAGCTCGTGACTCGCGAGGGTGGCATTCTAGAGCACTCAACAACTCAGAAATCGGTATAAATTTTTTCTTTCGTTTCTAAAACTACAAACATATTATGCGGAAATCAATCATCACATAGGACCCACTTTCATTCATAAACATTTTCAATTACATAATACAGTCATCAGAAATTTCAATAGCCATTTGGGCCCTTTCACAAATACAAAACATTTGAGTCATTTCGAAATATAAATTTATAAAAAAAGTTACGGAATAAACAATTCAATACAAAATGAAAAAATGCTATACAGATGCGAACTGATCCCGACCTTTATTCTTCACTTGTATGCTGTAGGTATACTCCCGTTGACCTAACGGGGTATTCTTCTGATCCTGAAAAATAATTGCAAAATTTGGGTAAGTGTTGCGAACTCAATGAGTGACCATCATCGATGGCTCACCCAGTCACATAACACATAAATCACATTATTGCACATTTCACATTCAATACATTTAATCATTCATATTATACATATACAATGCGCATGAGACTCACTTTCTAATTGTTACTTTGTTGCGATCGAGTGCCTAAACTGTCCCCTATCCATTGGATATCGGGCTCATTACTAACTGTCCCGTATCCGCTTGGGAGATATAGGGCTCATTATACATAGTGAGCCTTAGGCTCTTAATCACTTTTAAGCTCGAGGCTCATTTTCACTTTTTGAGCTTTAAGCTCTTTTCACTTTCGGTGGCTACTCCGATCACAATTGCCAATATATTTCATACATTCATGAGATGGAATGCATCACTCATATTTACATAGTCCCATTTAATCACTTTCTCATATCATCGAGCCTTAGTCCAGCATTCAACATTAAGTTGAGAATTCATACTTCACTTACATGCAAATGCACATTCGAAACACATTTAACAATCACATTAAGCACACTTAGTTTATCTCATTCACATTCAAGTAGCACTTCAATATCCAAAACAAAACATCACAATCATCAGACCTCCTGTCCGGAAACCAACAAATCAATCACATTATGCAAACTTAAAATAACAAACAATGAAGTGAGACCATCTCGATCTACTCACAGTATGCTCCAAATTAGCATTTGCTTCCAAATTCTGGGAACGCCTAAATGCTGACACTTGACCTGCACATCCCATTTATGTAAGACACACATTGATTTATGCACAATTGTATAGTTGCACTATATACAATGCATGCTCAATGACAATCTCGGGTACTGTAACAAACTTCACATCTTATGCTCATTCTCATTTCATAACTTA
>JANSVA010000216.1:32049864-32063069 GCA_025504915.1 Erythroxylum reticulatum
CTCAATCTATCCCATTACTATTCAATATACCCGAAATGTCAATGAGTGCATGTACAATTATTTTCATGTGTGCAAAGGTTCAAATTCACATGCATGCATGTTGACATTCTGCTGAGCATGAAATGAAAAATTTTCTAACTCTCACATTGCTACTCTTTCCCTTATTAAAATCGAGATTCTAACCCTTAATATAGGGACAGGATGTTACATTCTATGAACCTCTTTTCTGACTTCCCCTTGTTTTCTCTTTGTTTTGCCCTTGTATAGCTCAAAATTAGGGTTTCTACAGTGGACACAGTCACCCATACGACCAGTGTTTTGAGTCTTCGAAAATTAGGAAAAAATATGGTTCTAAAGAGCTAAAAGGTCATGGGCACAATTGTGTCCCTTAAGGACAAGTTTAATATTTCAATTTTCTACCTTGATTATATCCAATTTATTCTCTTTTTGATCCATGGTCATAAGAATGCATTAAGTACCAAAAACAATCAGAAACTCTCAAATAAAAAAATGCACTAAATATGATTAAAAATATAATATGTTTAGCATTTATCAGTATGCATGACTCATCATTAAGCATACTATATCTAACAAAGTACTTTTTTCGCTCTTAGACACTTTAACGTGTTATGGGGTTCTAAGTGATGTCCATTGTGCTAAAACAACATTCTCTTTTATGTTACCAAGAAATTAATTGTCTAATTACTCACCACCTTAATCATAGCTAAATACCTTAATACTTTTACCGATTTGTTTCTTAACCTTAGGTTTAAATTATCTTAACTTTCTAAATGATTCAGAATTATGTTTATTAAATACCATAACCATATCAAAAATAATTATCTATGAATGTAATGAAATATGAGTATCCAAGTCTTGTGCGAGTAAACATAGGGCCATAACATCTAAATGTATAAGCTCTAATAACTCATTAGCATTTTATGGCTCTCCGTTTGGATGATGGCTTTTCAGCCACAAATTAGTTGGTAGGAGGATATTAGTTGTTTGACACCGTTTGGATGATGGCTTTTCAGCCAAAAATCAGCTGATAAGAGTTATCAAATAACTAATATCCTCCTACTAGCTGATTTTTGGCTTTGTGTGGTTATCAGTTGGTGGGTTGATTAACAAGTTTTATATCACTAGCGTTTTGCCTTTAGCTTTTTGATATGACAATTGTGCCTTGTTACTTTTGAATGTTTCACAACGCAAACTTATATCTAGGCCACTTGTTTTTCTTTTCTTGCTTTTAAAAGGAAAATTTTGGCATATTTAAACTATTTGTAACAAATATAAACACACTTAAAAGGCTCAAAAGGAAACGATACATTATCCAAATTAAGAACTAGTCCTAGTTAATCAAAATAAGGTATTTAAAAGCAATAATCCCGGAATAAGATCTTGAAACAACCATCATCAATTACTTAAAATTGTAAAACATAAGTAAAAAGAGTAATCTCAATCATAAACATACATGAAGGTGAAGCTTACTTAAGCTCTTATCTATTAAGCTAAGTAGATTAAATTTGAAGTTCCTCTTCTGTGTCCATTGACTCTATATAAGAATATGTGTAATTTTTATTGCCTTTCTTGACACCATGAGTTGTCTTTGCTACTTTACTAAAAACTTTTTGTTCTTGTTATTATTCTTATTTTCTTACTTCAATTCTAAAAAGATTGCTTTAATCTCTTCGTGAACTAAGGTCTTATTCAAACTTAGTTTATATTGAATTTGTTCAACAAAACAACTACTCTTAAATTAAGTAAATTATCAATCACATCTTAAATGAATCCTAAATCAATTAGGTAACAATTCCTATTTAAAACATGCATTATATGCTATTTCTAATCATGTCTTTAATTTTACATGATCTCGAGGTTATTCATCCAAATCATATAAAATTGATTAAGTTGGATATATTAATTTAATATAAAATATATTTGAGTTAAATAGGCCTTTAGCTGGCTCAAAAAGTCTTACAATAAACAGAACTCTAGTTTTATACTTAAGTAATTGAAGGTAATTATCATGTTTTCAATTTGTACTTTTAGTTGAGATATTTAATCTTAAAATCTTAGGTCATATCATTATACTAATTATATCTAATATAATCTAATTATGAAAGAGACTCCTTTAAAACTTTGCTTGATTCTAATTTTTGGTTTGATGACAAATTTAATTTGATAATTAAACTCTTAAAAAACTAAATTAAATTCTACAAATATTCTTAAAAAGTTTAAACCTTTTTTAAAATAATTTTAAATTAATATGAAAACAAATGTTTAGATGTATTAGGAATTTAAATAATTTAATCTTAATCTAATTAAAAGAACTAATTTACAATATTAAAGGCTTTAAAAAATACAAACAAAAGGAGGGATTGTCTAACGGATGTACTACACTCGTCAGTAGCTTCTATGAGGCATGTGTGGTCAATGCTTTGAGCATTGATTAGCATGTGTACTACATACAATAGACGTGTCTCCCTCTTTTGGGCAAGTGTGTTTAGTATCACAGATTTAAGGTTTTCTTCATCTACCGTAGTCGTTGCCTTATTTTCCTCATCTTTGTCAATCTGATGTTGTCCAAACCTAGCTAGTCGCTCTGTCTTATCGATCTATCCTCTTGCTAATAAAGCATCGACGAGATGGTGCCACGCCTTGCCAATAACGACATTCACCACTAGCTATGGTGGCCTCATTAGCAGTAAGCATCACCACTAGTGATAGGCCATGCTTTAAGGTTTTTCTGAAACTACAAAGCTACGTGACATGCATATGATTTTTCTAGAAATATATAAATAAAAAAACATAATTGATCATCTGGATTTAATTTTTCATCCTTATTTTTTAATCAAATCAATAGGAATTAAGCAACTGATTCAAGTTAAACAACTAATAAAAATCAAACATGATCAAATCATGGATAAAATAGAGTAATTTTATAGTTTCCCATAAGATCTATTCAATAGAATAACTTCGAAACAAGAATTAGAAAATTACAAGGTTAAAGATAAACTTAATTTGGGTATGCTACAAAACTTTTTCTTCTCTAATGAAATTGTCAATCCAAGTTGTTCAATTATTGAACCTCTAATAGTATCCATAAAGAAAAGAAAGAGAATTTAACCTTTTGAGTGAGATTGTCGAAAGTGCTGGCACATTTAAGTCTTTCCCTCCTATATAGAAAGAATAGGGTTTCTTTCAAATTATATTGCAATTAAACTCTTAATTATAAATATTTTAATTTTAATTTTAATTCCAATTAATCTTAGTAAAATCACTTTTCTCATATCTAATTCCTAAAGTTCATTTCTTTCAAATTAAATTACAATTAAACTATTAATTTAATTTTAATTTAATCTTAATAAAATCATGTATCTCCTATCTGATTCTTAATATTTCCCAAACTGACTAATTAAGTCCAATTCAATTTAAATTAAAGTTTCCCTTTAATTGTTCTTTATATGTGACTAGTTATATTTCTAATATATTAGAAATGATTAAAAATTATAATCCATATTTAGAACAAGACAAGTCCTTTTAATTTATCGTTTATTTTTAATTAAATAATTTATTACTATAGATCATAATTAATGTCTAATAGCATATAATGTTCACTTAAATATTGAGAATCTCATAATAGTTTAACTTAACCTATCAATGCATATATGATTTGATCATTTCATTATCTAATTAGACCTACATGTCTATGTTAGAAAACAAAAAATAACTATGAAAAAACACTATTAAAATAAATAAAAAATAAAAAATAAGGATGAAAGTATATAAAATTTTATTTCTTTGTTAAAATTCATATTATAATTAAAATTGAAAAATATTTTTAATTTTAACTCAATAATTCTATTTAGTAATTTAACATAAAAATAATTTTCAATTGCCTCGCGCCTCCAAAGAGAGGTCGAGGGTTGGAATTCATATATGGCTTGACTCCCGCAAAAATCCAACTTAACAATGTCAATAAATTCAATTGAATTTATTATCTATTTTTAAATTATTAATTATCAAATAAATAATTCTAAATACACATTTATAAATTGTTATATACATAATTTCATTTAAAAATATTTTACAAGTTCTTATGTACATTCAAAATTTATCCATGCACACTCGAATTTAAATGTTCCAGTCATAAAAATAAAAAAAGGTTCCTACTTATTAGTAAATCTTATATTGTTCAAGCGTAGAAATATGGTTTGATGATTTCTTTGCCGGAATTGGTTCCAGCAAGCAACAATATTTTAAAACAAACATCAACTTCAACTTGCACCTGCGGATTAAAAGAAATTGGCAAATCAAGGACTGCTGCCCTTTGAATAAACGTAATGCCTTGCGTCTCAATCGTCTTGACCGATTTGCTAACATTATCAATGTACAAACAGGTAACATAAGGAACTGAAGATACAAAACATAATTGCAGGTGAGATAAGTCAATGAAACTTGGCAGTAAATAAACAAATGGATTGTCACCAAGGAACTGTTCAAGTTGAACAATTTGAGCTTCAACGAAATCTATAAGGAAAGATCCCAGCCCATGGTATCTTCCACATACAACCTTTCAACGAAAAAATTGGTCAAAAAGAGTGTTTGGTTAGCTTTCTCAACCAATTGCGTCTTTACATTAAATGTGCAAATTGTATCTTATTGATCCGAGAATTTGTAATTTTCTTTTCCTGGTTTTTTGATTCGTCTACTCTAGAATAAACATATATTGAAAACAAATTCCGGTTGCCTTGAAGATGACAAAGAACCTATTGTCTAACTCTAAGCCTCTAATTGTAATCTGATTCGGTGCTCCTATGTGTCAAAGAATGGCAAATGCAGCAATCGTTTTGATGTTGTAAATAAATAAGTCACCTTTATATCAAGCAATTTTTTTTCGCCCGACCACTTGGATGTGCACCATCCTCTTTTTTAGATACAGATGCCTCAGGTTTCCTTGCCCAGGCAGGAGCTCTGTCAGGATCATAACGATAATCGTAGAAAAGTTCTTCTCCTGCAGCAATTCTCTCCTTTGCAAATATGCCTACTCGATGATCCCCTGCAACCATTATGACCTGCCATACAATTGTTTAAGATGATGAAAACAATATCATGAAAGAGGCGGCTCAAAGGTTCTGAAAGTATTCAAATGATAAATGCATGAAACAGGCAGCTCAGATGTTCAGCAAGTATTCAAATGATAAATGCATAACAGCATAATCATTGCAAAGCTCACATGCAAAGAAAGTGAAGTTGATACCTTAGCATAACAATTAGGGTCTGGAGAGTGGTTGGCAAACTTCAACTTGTCGCCCTTCCGATAAGCGTCAAGAACAAACTGCATTATACAGATTGGAAGCTCACAAGAACTATCAAACAGAAAATTTGAACCGTTTCATAAGGTCCCAAAGTATTATGACGAATCATGCCTGATCATTTAAATTGAAGAGAAATGATGAATTTTCACGATCATATATTTTCCCACGCTTGTCAGCCTCCCTGTGAGAGATAATCTCTCCGGTATACTCCCCTAAGTACTCGTGCTTGCCAGTGCTATTCTGCAAGGATAGATATTGACACACATCAGCAATAGCAAAAGACCAAGTGAAAAACAATATCAAATCAAAGCCATCACCTTCAAGAAAGCTCCCCACCCAGATACATCAGACCTCCCGAGCAACACCTGCACAAGTATAGAATCAAGATCCAAAAATCCCCGTTGGAATAGTGTTTGCAGCCTAGAATAGCCATCAAGCACCCCATTATCTTACATTCCTAGACTATGGACAGCCAATAAGAAACTTGACAACATGAGAACTTCAGAGGAGTTAGTGAAGAAGGAACCATATATACACATTTTTGTCTTAAAGGTATTTGAATAGTTCATTCTAAGATCTTCCGAAAAAATAAAATCAGCTTAACAGCATAAGCAGTATGCTTATTCAATGGCTGAGAGCTAAAATATTAACCCAACAAGAATCTTTGGATTTCATCACTTTGTATGCCCAAATATGTCTTCATATGTTCTCATGTTTTCCACACAATAGAATGAAAGCAGAAGATATGATTGAACATAGTTACCCTTTGTTGCTGCTTGAGAAGAAGCTTCATATTTCTGCATTCGTAATTATCACCTCTTTGGCTGGGAATGCCCAGAGTGCCATCACCACAACTGCAAAACATATGTACATCTTCAACAGTAAAAAATTCTCCCTAGGATGACAAAAAATTCCAAAGCTGGTCAAAGGCAAAACATACTAGAATAAGTGAAAAAACCAATGCTGATATTATTAACACTAAGTTTATGCTGGATTTTATGCAAGGTCATATAGGTTCCCAAAAAATTTACTGCAAATTTAATCCAAAATGACAGCCCCCGTTTCAACCATCACCAGTTACATGGAAGAAGATCAAGCAATCTATCTCCAATCCACATCTTGTTTGGGTATAGAAGGCAAAAATGGATGGATGGAAATAAAATGTTTAGAAATCTAAGCAACAGCAGTTTTGACTCACCTGACCCAACAATTTCTACAAACATCTGGATCACATTCCCTATCTGCAGCAAAACATGGGCACTGACGACTGCGACATTGACTTTTTGCACAATGACAGCCTCTAAACCGGTTCTTGCAACTTTTAGGACATCTAGATGTAAAAGAAGGTTGCCAGTAAATGATAAGTATGAAACCCACATCACATATATCTCAATTTTATAACCCAATGATATTTGATTATATAGGAGTCCCTCACCAAAAGAGAAAACTTTTAACCATTTTAACCTGAAGAGGAGTTTAATTGAGGAAAAGAGAACAAAAGGACCTAAAAGCACTATAAAACCCATACTTTAGTTGGAATTATGAATTGGAGGCTCACCCACAGTATTTCTCACAACATGTGCCATTTAGATGGCATGCACACTGCTTTCCACAAGCTGTTTGGCAATTACATGGGTTATACTGACGGCAGGGTTGATCTTTTCTTTCACTAATCCTCTTCCTAATAGAATGATAAGCAGTAGACTTCCATGAATATTTCAAGCGGCGAACTCTACCTCTTCTGCGTAAAAACCTTGATCTTCTTCTGACCATATTATTACCCTGATACCCATTTCAAAGAAGGAAATGAAAAACAAAATGACAGAAGAAACAGACAAGTTACTCACTAGTTAGGAAATATTCAAAACATGACAATTGAGCAAGTTAAATGTCAACAAACCATTGAGCCACTTATGTCAAATTTGGAGTAGCCATCACCATGAAAATTAACATCACGTCCCTGACAAGCTAGCCTATTCTCAGACAAGGTCATGTATTGAAAAACCTCCCAGCATGTCTTCAGACCAGTCAAAAGGTTTCTCGCAATCAAACAACTTTTATAGGAAACTCAATGTCAGATAGAGTACCCAAAAAATAGAATGTCTAGCAAACTGCATGCAAAATGCATCAGCAGAATGATTATAGTTGAAGCATGCTTGCATACATACATTAAGCATATAGGACTTATCATTTTATACAAAATCTTGCTTGAGGCAAAGGGACAGAAAAACTAGGTAAGAAAATGACATGATAAAAGAAAAGGAAAAAGCTAACAAAGGTAAAAGACTCTAGTTGCATACAGTGAGTCTGACATCAATAACAATTATTCCCATGATAACAGGATAGCATTGTTGACAAGGCAACGTGCTAAGAGAACAAAAAAAGTTGCAAATAAATTAGAGCAATCTATAGTTTCATTTAGTTTTGTTTCTTTTTCAATGGTTGATTCTATCTTACTATCTTTATTTTCTCTTTTCCCTTTCATGAAAAGAATATCTCTCATCTAAGATATCAATAACAAATTAAATGCATAATATAAGAAAATCAAAAGCTGTAGTTGACCTGTTCCTCCCAAAAATCTCAATGCCTTTCTCAAGCAGGCTTCTCTCAATGGCTTTCCAAGATATGTCTTCACTCAACTGCTTTTTAAATTTGCCTTCATCTAAAAATTCTTCTTTCTTCAGAATGCTGTCACTGGTAGTAACGGCTGGATCGGTAATCATCACCCTGTTATGAATTCTCACTCGCATTAAGTTGTCAGCATCCTGAACTGTCAATTCCTTCTTCCTAGACCTTCCAGTAAGTGAAGATTTCATGTTCTTATGAGAAGAAACATCTTCATTTTCTTTCTGTGACCTAAGCTTCAAATTATTTGGCAAAAGATCTCCACTGGCAACAGAATCAGAATCAGAAGCTCCCATCTTCTTCTGCCTTTTCTTCATGCAATGAAGAACACGTTCAGCCATTCGCTTACTGTTCGGCTGTGAAATCTCTCCTTTGCCAATAAACTTAGCCTTGGAGGGAGACAGCTGAGTGGTTGAGGTGGTGTCCTGTTGAGTTCCTATATCTGAGTCACTACTCTCTGAAATGTTTTTCAAGTTTGCTGAAGCACTTTCACTTGAGTTGGATCTCACCTTCCTCCCAGCAGAATGAACAGAAGACTTCTTCCTAGACGAAACATGAAAACCTGCATGATCAAATGGATGAACAGAATGTTCTTCATTGTCACCATGCTCAGATGATTTTACTGTAGCCTTTCTTTCTGACTTAAGAACCTGAAACAAGTACAACGAAACTTTTTAGTAGTTTGATTATCAATTTTTTTAAGATGAATAAGCACAGAAAGAAATATGAATAGTGAACTACAAACTCACCACTTTGTAGCAGTGTGGACAACAAGGTGCATTTTCCTCAACTAGATGACTCCATGGGGGTTGCTTTTCAACCTAGCCGTATGTTGTATCCAAAAAAAACTTATGAGATTCTCACCAGACACTTGTACATAAACTTGATAATTAGTCTTGCAGAATATACTTACAGGAAAGACAAGACCCTGTGAACAACCATGCATTCTACAATCAAAAACCTGCCAATATGAACCAAAGGAATAACATCTTAACTACACAAAGACCTGCAAATCAATATGAATTAAAGAATTACTTACAAGACATCGACGACAAAACAGATTGTCAAAAGAATCTAGAGCAGCTTCAAGATCCTTATTAAGAGGAGAATTCGTAGTTTGCATTTCGTTATCTCCATTCTTAGAATCTGCAGCAGCCTTTTCTTGCTTTGCAAGAATTTCATATCTTGCCTGCACATAAGATGTTTGCCTATGTTTCATATCTGTGTAAAGCCACCACAAGAAAAATACAAGCAGCTGGACCAAAGTTTACCTTATGACCAATCTTCTATCAGATATTAGTAAAGATAGTATAAACATCAATATTTCCTAAAACTGAAGAGGAGAATAGTTATTTAAAAAAGTTGATCAACATCGCCTCATTAATACATACCTTGACTTCGCAAGGGCTTCTTGAAAGACACTGTGCCAGTGACTCCATCACAGAATCAGATAAACCAACTTCTTTAATAGTCATTCTGGTAAAATAGTCCACAAGGACAATCAGCTTTTGTGAAAATGCAGATAAAAGCATATGAGAATCTACAAGACAACTGTCAAATTTAAAGTGTCAAAAGCATAATGCTTCTGCATCAAGGGACCATCGGTAGAGATAGCACGCTCTCACAAAAGTTGTGTTCAAAACTTAATTGACTTCAAAAAAAGGTTTACTAGTTTACAAAAACAATTAAGAAGTCACCAAATCAAGCAATAAACAGCTAAATAATACCTTTAGCATACACACCTCTACACTTTTGAACACTAAATTATATTCGTACAAAATCTAATCAACTCTGAACTAATGCATTTATGAGCCCATCTAACAAATAAGACTCTTATTCCATCAAAAGGTTGGAGGCTAATATGTAATGATTAAAACTCTTATTCCATCAATCCTAAGAATCTTGAACCGTCCAACTTTCCGTTTTGATTTACTTTAATAACTCTTATTGTTAAAAATTGATTAATTTATTAATTAATCGATTAAGTTTTATTAATTAATAAATTCTTATAAACTAAAAAAAATTAATTAATTTCATTTAACAATCTTTTTTTAAATTAAACTTCAAATTCTTCAATGGGTAAAAATAATCTCCTTCAATCATATTTCAAATTCCTTAATTTTATTCAATCTTTAGCCAATTTTATAATGATCTAATACCAATAGAAACTTTTAAACCTTAAACATCTTATCATGCCAATTTAACTTCCAGTTCAGTCTTTAAAACTTTGCTAAAATGTAACTTAATTCCTACAAACTGTTTATCACTAGATCCAAAGAGCATAGGCCATATTAAAGAAGTCCCTGGAAGGGTTACATAATTCACCTACAGAAAAACACACATGAAATGTTGGTACGGTTGGCATCTATGTAAGTGAAGCAAGTAAAACTATTAATATTTCTTGGGTTTAAAGACCAAATAGTAGTGTTAATAGGTAACTTGCATTCATGTTATGTTACATAAATTGAGTGCAACCATAAGGTCGATGTTGTAATGCAGTGGCAAAAGAAGAGACTTAAAAAAAGAACTTGTTTTAAGTCCAGTTCATATAAGGCAGCAGCTATGGAGGACCAAGAAAGTGAGAACTGAATTGGTGTACTAATATAGAAGTCTGTTGTCAGTAGATAAGAAATAATAGTAGTAGACAAACATCTCCACAAACAAAAACAGAAAACTATTAAACCATTTAACCAGCAGAAGATAAAAAATCAATATGTACTCAACAAGCCAGATGCCAACGATAGCGTCAAATATAAACAGGAACTTAGAGATGGACAGCACTTATGGATCAAATTAAATAACAAGATTATACTAACCGAAGAATATAGTCCTCTGACTCAATAAAATCTCTCTTGTCCTCTTCATCGTCAATTACTTCCTCCTCACTATCACTGCAAATAAGTGCTTCACCACCGTTTTGGTCATAATATATTCTCCTTCGACCAACTATTGATTGATCCTCAGTCATTCTTTGATTCCTGCACAAAGAATGCCTAAAGTATAAGGAAAAACTGAAGTAGAGAACTGAGAATGGTAAGAACACAATAGATTACGTAACAGTTTTTTCAAAGATGAATCCAAAAGCCTGATACTGTACATAATTGAGGTTGCTATCATGACATCTCCAACTGAACTTTACCATGCATTTCATTCTTTGAATATTGATTTCATGATGAAACAAAAAGTGAATACTCAATCTCTTAAAGGTCTTCAAACATGCATACAAGAAAACAGAAAACCTCTCCGATACAAAGTAAATATGGCATATAAATGCTTAAGGGTAAGCTAGAAGTTTTCTAAGAATCTTTGGAAGAGCGCATGGTAATTTTAACACACCTGTCCAAAAAAATCCATGTTGTGTAGGGTGGTAGTCTCTTAACCTCTGGGAGCTTGATAGGCCGAACTGCATTCTTGACTAAAACGTTTGAACCCAGAGCTCCCCCTGAACTGAGAGTGCCTTCTTGAAAGCTGTGGCTATCCTCATCTCCATTACTAGAACCGCTACCACCAAGCATACTAATTGCATCATCTCGTCTCTTTGTCAGTAAATCTACACTGTTATCAGTGACACTAATCAAGCTATTTCTCCTTGCTTTTGACAAGTTAAGGAGATGACTCATGAAGGAACCCAGCTTTTGTTTGTTCTCCTCCATTCTCCTCTGAAAAGTTTTAAAGAATCTGATTCATAAGTTACGAGCAGACCCAAATGCATTGGTAAAAAGAAATATCCGCAACCATGTAGACCAACCATTATATGGACACATCGGTCAGCTGCAACTTGCGTTTTTAGGGATGCAATAACTGGAATTTTTTCTTTATTTGACAAAGCTATATCCTCAGGTACTACAAGCTGCAAGGGGAGAAAAAAAAAAAACACAGAGTAAGAACCCGTTCTTGTTAGAATTCACAACCAAACAACATAGAAAGCAAGTGTGAGGAGAAAGTACATTCTAAAACAGCTTAAGCACATAAGTAGTTCGCATTTCCAACAAAATAAATCACTAGAAATTAGTTAAAAGAACTGAAAGCAAAGCAAAAAACGAGTCACAAAATATTAAGGGAAGGGCAACACACAGACCAACTGACCAAGCTTCAAGTTCAGTGAACTACACTAACAAATAAAATAATCCATCACAATGTCATGCGGACAATTCCGATTTCACACGAAAAAACCAGAATTAGAAAAAAAATCTATATACGTGTTTAAAATAACAGAATAACCACGTAAACTGATCTACATTTTCAGTTAAGCAACTTAACAAAATCCGAGTTCGATCGCCAACGCGTTTTAAGCTCGCGAGTCGTTAAAGAAACGTTCAAATGATGACAGAAACGGCAAAAGAAAAGAAGAAAACAGCCATTGGGAATCATATAAGCAAATCTCCAAAGCAAGACCCGCATGCAATCATAGATAAAAGTTATAAACAGAACATTATGCGAAACATACAGGAGGCTCCGATCCGCGGGGCGGCGACGGTTTAGACGCCATTGACAGTCACGGCAGGAGGATCCCACTTACTCAGAGACAATGCCGTGGGAGAAAACGGAACGGTAACGGTGGAGAAACGAAGCGGATCCTTTTGGCCCGGGTCGGGTTTGGAACCCTAAAACTAAAAGTCGCATCTCTCTGACAGAGAGATTCGGCGGAGAGGTTGGTTACTTTTAATATTACCTTCCCGGTGCGGCAAGCCGTTTTTGTAATCCCTGCAATTTAAGTCATCAATAAAGGTTTGTTTTGTATTAGTTGTTACTTATATTGTTTTTCTAATTTTTTTGTAAAAAAAAAGAAAAGAAAGAAATTGGTGGGAAAGAAAACGTGGCAGACGATTTTGAATTATGGACTGTAGAGACTGGAACATTTGTCTGCGTACTGAGCTTTTGTCACTTTCCATTTCTAGCTTATTTGGTTACTGTTGCTGACACATAAGATAAGGGGATTCCTTAATTTTAACCTTATCTATCGATTTCAAATTAACCTTATCATGTAAGTGTAACTGCAGACAATACAATCATTAGTTCATTACAATAAACTATAATGATTCTCTCCTTACCATATTCAGACATTGCGTTGGTTTTTAAGAGGAAGCAGATCATGGACATGTTTGGATGATAGCTGATCAGCCAATTTTTGGTTGATTGACTAAAAATGAGCTGTTTTGACTTCTCCTTCAGCTAATTGTTGTGTTTGGTTGATGGCTGGTTGGGTTGGCTGATTCAACCCAACCAGCCAAAATTAAAAAGCTACTTCTACCAGCGTTT
>JANSVA010000216.1:32063169-32100081 GCA_025504915.1 Erythroxylum reticulatum
TTTTTTATTAGAGTTATAAACTTAATTTTTGTAGAATTAAATATCTAAAATCTAAATTCTTATAAGAATATTCATTCACATACTAAAATATATAATATTCTTATTCTTATTTTTTTTAAAGTCATGTCCTTATAAGTCATTTTACACTTAAACAGCTAATACTAAACAGCTAATTTTACCAAACATCTTTAATAAACAGCTAATGCAATCCGCTGATCAAACCAGCTGATATAATCAGCTATCAGTTAACAGCTGATAGAATCAGCTATCAGCTAATTGCCAAACAGGGCCCATGTGTATACACTTGCACAGTTTGTATTGAGTACTGTGACAGCATCAACTTTTAAATAATTGGTAAAGTTGTTCTTTTTATAACTTCGAAATTATAGGTTAATTCATGAAAACAGTCTCTTCGTAAAAATACAAAAAGAAAGCTGTGTATGTAACATTTCATTTTTCACGTTGAGACTATAATAATAAATATGAGAGAATAGAAAATACATTCCATGCTCATGCATTATATGATATGTACATACACGTAAATGTTAAATTTTGACACATTATACATACATTTATTGACAAATTCCAGGTAAAATTAATTTAAATATGTAGAATGTAATTTTATTTAGAATTTTGTTTTTTTGTAGATATCCATCAATTTACTCGCAAAGTGAAATTTATTTGTATTTGTTAAATTAGACTTTTGGGGAATTTTTAGGAAAATTTTCCAAAAAGGTTGAATATTGTAAGACTAAAAAAATGTCACGTTGCAAGTAAATTGATGGATGAAAATAAAAATAAGAAAACAAACAATATTGGAGAATTTCCTGAAAATGACTTTAAAAATTTGGAAATGATTTTAGAATTTGTGAGAAGATGTTATTGGAAAATTTAGAGATAATTGGTATAAAAAGATGAGAGTATAGGACTAGTTCAATAAGAACTTAGTTTAATGCCTTACAAGATAGATAAGTGACAATAGTTACTTTCCTAGTTAAGATTTACTATCCAGTTTCTTTAGAAAGACCTAGTTAAGTGTTCTTTGAACTTGAAAGACTAAGTATACAATATTTTCATCTTCATCTCCTTCCTTGTAGCCTTCTCCTTCAAGTTTCCTCTTTTACACAAAGTTTTTCATCAAACCTTCACCAAAGTCTCACCTTGTTTTAATCTGTTCATTTCCACCTCCACTTTGTTGTTTCTTTCCATTTGCATTAAGAAAAACCGAAGCTTGCCAACTTTTACAAGATGTATGTGAGTTGCATGAAAATTAAGGATTCTTAAGGTTTCAACGAATTTGAAGTTTTGTCAAGTAAGTATCTTGTTAATCCTTTAGAGTTATTGGTTTATGAAGCAAAAATGGTGATTTACTGACATTACACATTCATAGAAAAAAAGACATTTTCATGTATACTGTGTATACGGGAGGAATATATTGATATTTTTATTTATGTGTTTTGATGATAAAAAATGTTATAAGATATAATAGAAATAATTTTCGGAGTTGAAGGAACTTAGAAAACGTGTATAACTAGGTGCAGAAACTTTGTGAAGAAAACTGAAGTGAGAACTCTGTTTTCACTATGTGTGTGTGTGTATACATATATGCATAACTGAGTTTTGAGCATTTTAGAAATGAATAAAAGAATGAATTCTGAGTTAAAGAATAATTGTAAGATGATGCTCTGAGATGAGAAAAATTGTTTAAATGATAGTTAAAGGAAGAAAATGTAGAAGTTGAAGCGCAAAAAAATGAAGAGATGGAGAAAAAGTAAAATGCAGAAAATGTGAAAGTGATATGCGTGAATGATTTTTTCTATTTTAATTATTTTATTTTAAACTTGGATTTTGACTTTTTGTTTATGAATGTCAAGTTTAATAAGAGATGAAAGTGAAGAGAAATGAGAGTAGAATCAAATTAGGAGCGTTAGATAGAGAAAGAGGAACAATATGCAGAAATGAAGAACATGCGTAGAGATTTCTGTATCTAAAAAATTGGTGTTAATTCTTGGTTTTGGATTTGTATATGAATGTTTTGAGTTAAATAATAGTCAAAAATGAGGTTGAGAGAAGTTAGAGAAGTTTGTTTAGAATAAAAGAAAGAAGAAGAAAAAAATGACGGAAGGAGAAGAAGAGTCGCGTTCTTGGAGGAGAAGAAGAAGCATGATCGCGACTTTCCTTTATATTCAAGAGACTAGCGATCATGCTAGAACACGATCGTGACTTCGAGTGAAAACTCGCGATCGTGCTCATGCACAATTGCGACTTTGATAGTCGCTTACCAAAACCGCAATCATGCGACTTCTTTGGTTGGTAAAAATATTGAACATTTGTTGATCTTTTAACCATAACTTGTTCTCCCGACCTCCCAACGACATGGGACTTAAACCATTAGATTTGAAACACGTTGATCTACATCTTCACGAAAAATATAGCCATCTGAAATCAATTAAGAGAGATTGAGTGATAAAGTGGGACGAGAATGATGAGAAATTCTGGAAAAATAATGACTGGAGTATTTTCATGTAACTTGCTTCAGTATTTTGAAGATATCTTGTGTTGTAGTTATCCGAATGGAATGATTTTTAATTTGGAGTAAACTAGAAACATAGGGATATAAATTGTCTGAAGACATTAAATTCTAATTCTATCCCTAGAAATTCATATTTTGAATTAAAATTGGTTTGAGAATGTTGTTTTAGCTTATGAATAGTCCGAAAATGTTTGGGGTATTTTTTTTCAGATTTCTAAACCAAATTGAACGATCTTGGTGTCATTAGAAACTTAAGAGATAGGAGAACACTTTTCTAGAAGAGAGGATTATCAAATTACTTCATTTTCATTGTCTAAATGATTAAGAATAGTAGACCCAAAAGTTAATTTTTGGAAAAATTTGAAATGATTCAATGAGTTATGAATTGTGATTTTAATGGTTTTATTGAGGTATAAACCTAAGTAAAAATTAAATTTAGATGAGTTTTGAGATAGGACTAATTATGTGATGAGAATAATGGAAAAATACTCGGGATTGTCGTGAACATGCATTGTGCATATTTCATATACATACATGTGCATTATAAAACACTTACAATTGTGCCAATTTGTGATATCTGCATATTGCTTGTTATAGAGGAGCAACTGAAACGTCAACCTCCAGAGGTTGCCAGAACTTCCAATCATTAGCTTCAGAAGTGACCTGTGAGTAACCTAGATGGTCTCACTCAATAAATTGTTTGTTTTATATTATATTTGAATTATTGAATGAATGTGATCTGATTGTGTTGATTCCTGATAATGAAGGTCCGAGCCTTCTGATGAATGAATGTGATATTAAAGTGCTACTTGTATGTGAATGAAAAGAACTAAATGTTTTCTCATCGATTATTGAATGTCGGACTAAGTCCGATGATAAATGTATTCTGAATGCGAATGTGAAAGGATGTGATTGATTGAGAATATGTTAATGTGAAGCATTCCAATACATGAATGTATGAAAGATAAAGGCTGTTGTGACCGGAGTCGCCAGTGTAAAGAACTTAAAGCTTAGACTGTTATAAGAGCCTCTGGCTCAGTTGTGAATGTTTCCGGTATCAACTAAAGGATATGGGACATTATCTGATATAGCTTGGTATCCATTAAGGGATATAGGCTAGTAAAAAGGCACTCGATCACAACGACAATAATAAATAAAAGTGAGTCTCACGTGCATTACATTTACACTTGATAGGTGTACCTTACCTGATTGAAATGATTATGATGATTGTTCTGAAAGTGAAATGTGATATTTTATGAATATGTAAAAGATGTGAATATTATGTTACTTGTATTGATGTGATGCATGAATTGAGTGAACCATCGATGATGGTTACCTTATTAAGTTCGTAAAACTCATCAAAATTGCGACGTTGACTTTTTAAAACCAAGAGATGATATTATCTACTGAAGGACGCTACAAGTAGTGTAGACTTATACTTTTGGGAAAGAGAAGAAATGGCTCAAAGGTCAGTCAAGTGGGTTTGGACAGATTAGATAGATTTTTGTGTATTTCCTCTTTCATGTAGCACTTTTTGTATTTGGTTATAATGTTGTATAAGTATGAATGTTGAAAGATACATTATAGACATTCGGTTTCTATGAAATGAAATGAGAAAATTTGGTTTTAAATTATTGTAACTTTCCTTATGATGTTTTATAAGAGAATAAAGATAGATGATGCCATGTTAAATGAATGTTCTATTTGAACGTAGCGCACCATTGTTCTAGGTTATGTACTGGAATATCTTTTGGGAGTTCCGGCATATACCCTACGGTAACGGGGCACCATAGTGTACATGAAGACTCTTTCCAAAACCTCATAAAATAGTTTACTTGTCATTCTCACAATATTCCCACTTTTCTCTCTGGAGCCAAGGCAAGGAAACTATGCGACTTCTATATTAAAACGGGTCCTTGTTGCCATATTGATAGGGTCATTCCTAACGTTTTATAGACCCTGGGTAAAAGTAAAAAAAAAAAGTCTCAATAAATTGGCAATATACAAATATGAAAATTTAAATTTTATATTTTATTTATTAAAATTTAATATCCATACATAAGTGACTCAATTTATAAGTCTACATACTCAATAAAATATTAAATGATGTTAACATCAACTATTAATATCTTAAAAATGACAGTAACAATAAAATCACTAAAAATAGTAACAGTAATAACAAAATAGCAATAGTAGCAATCGAATAACAATATTAGAGTGCAAAATACTAAGAGAATTGCACTAACAAACACACAAATGATCATAATTTATGAAAAAAAATATTTATGCATTTCTAGATACAAAATCATTAACAATATTATCAAGATCAATATTATCCAACATATCCTGCTCGATACATAAAATAGCTAAACCATTCAACCTCTATTGTGACATTAATAAGCTCAAGTAGGTTTTCAATAATTTTAACTTTGATGAAAAACTTCTCTCAATTGATGCTACAGTCACAGGTATATTCAATAAAATTTAATAAGCTATTGAAACGTTTGAATAATAATCTGCAGCTTTAACAAATTATAAAATTTCAATTGATGACATTAACTCATTTGGCAAAGTCATTTACAACAATTTTAATTCATAAAAAGATCATCTAAATCTAAATCCGACACATTATCATGAGAAAAAGTTGTTCTAAAATTAATGCAACATTCTCTTAATTGGTTATTATCCAACAACCACAACTTCTTTGAATCAAATAAGAATCTAAAAATATTTTCAAATGTCGTTAATTGTTCAAATATATTCTTCAACGAGGTAATTGTTATATCCACAACAATAAGAAAGTAATTATCTCTAAAAGAATGCTCAATTGATTGTATTTTTCCATCGTGATCAATTTCATCAATTTGTTTTTTTCCTAATAATACAACATCCAGTTAGAAATATAAGCTCTACATTCATATCATGTGTAAGACTTTTGGCAATATTCATATTAAAGTTAAACCCTTCATCTCTATATTTCTCAAAAAATGCCATCAAACCTTCTAATTGTTTTATGGTAGTATCAATGCACATAGATTTATACTAAAACTTTTTACTCACCATGATAATAGTGAATAAAATATCATACCAAATAACTATACTAAGTAAAAACTCAAAACTCTTAAGTACACTAACCAAACTTTCCACTTCACTCTTTGACTTGGCACCATCACAAAATTTAGATAATTCCATCAAAGTCAATCTTATTTGAGGAGCTTGAAATATAATAGCTTTAACGCTTTTTATTTGACTCTCCCAATGAGTGTTAGATAATGATTTCATGGTTAAGCCTAAAACATTATTAAGTAAAACCTTCCACCTTTTAGGAGAACTTGAAAATAATGCATTTATGTAATGCACAAGTCTAAAAAATGAAACATCTCTAACACAAAAATGTGTCATATCACTAAAAGTAAAATTAAGATTATGAAAAGCACATGGCATATATAATGCTCTCTAATTTATTTCAAGTAATTGTTTTTGAACCTTTTGGCGTTTTCCTTTCATATTAGAACCATTGTCATAACCTTGACCCCTCGTATTATAGACCTTAAGATCAAGAGACATAAATGCATTCAATAATTTATTGAAAAGTCTCAATCTAGATGTGTCATCTACCTTCAAGAATTCTAAAAAGTACTCCTCTATTTTTTTATTTGTCATATTCACACATCGTACTAACAAACTAATTTGTTCTTGATGACTCAAATTTGAGGTACAGTCAAGAATAACAGAAAAATATTTCGCCTCTTTAATGATCCCTATGATAAAACTTCTAACATTATAGGCCAACAGAGAAACCAACTCATTTTGAATTTTATGACCAAGAAAATGATGATGAATTTCATGATTTTGAATACATCTAACATGATCTTGCATTATTACATCAAATCCAACAATCATCTCAATCATTCCTAAAAATTTACCATTACTATCTTGATAAAGTTTCTCATTGGATCCTCAAAAGCCAAATTATATTTAGCAAGATATTTCACAACAGAAACTATTCTTATCAAAACTTAACTCCAACATTCTTTCTCTTTTACAATTTCTTGTTGCAAATTTTATCAACTGTTTGATTTTTTCTTAATCTTACTCTTAATTCATTCCACGTTCTCATATTAGTCATATGTTCAATGTAATTCTCATGTACTTCGAGTCTCTTACTAAGATGCTTCCAATCTCTAAATCCATCATTTGCTAATGCACTTTGTTTGTTATTAGATTTGAACAACTTGCAACAAAAATAATATACTTTATCTATATGTTTAGAATAAACCAACCATTTTCTATCGCTAATCTCTCCATTACTCAAATTTCTATAATAATAAGAATATGAAAAGGTATTGTCTAAAGAAAACACAAGATTCAATTCTCTTATAGGCCCTTTTCAACTAAAATGTCCCTTGCTTTATTATCAAGATTATCCCAATTTCTAGGATCATAAATATCCAATATAGGGTTTACTTGCTTATTTGCCTTTAAATTTTCTAAAGTGGATGCATTTGATACATGATCATGCTTATTCAAATTTCTAATATCCTTATGAATATGAATCTTATCACTTAAATTTTCCTTATGTTGTTCAAAACTACCTTTACCTAATTCATCATTATCCTCACTGAAGGAGCCTACTCTTTTAATAAATTTATTAATTGCTCCTTTTTGGAATTCTATTAACTCTTCCACTTGTTTTCTTTTTTTTTTCCCTTTTTTCACTTTCGAATAAATGATTTTTAGGAAACATAATATAAGCCAATTATAATACTATTGGACTAGAAAAAGAACAAAAACACCTATATGGAACTGGAAAAAGTATGCAGGAACAACAAAACACCAATAGCTTGACAATATATCACAAAGATATATCAGTGGCATTATATTTGTGACAGAGGAAAAAATAAAAAGCAAAATTTAAGGATAGATAAACACCAATTTCTAAAAATACAAGAAATTAATATACTTAGGAGTTAATTATATTATAATTTATTAAATATTCTGACTTTTAACTATTCTAAGTTTGACAAGCGAAATATTATCCTATTCTACAAGTTGTAAAAATGATTGAATATTATTTTGTCAAGCAACTAGATAAAGGTCTAAATTATTAATAACTTTTATTAAATTTTTAGTAATAAAAAATTTTCTTTTATGGTAATTAGCATGTGGTAAATCTAGCATATCATATCAATTATTTACGATATTATTTAATTATCAAATAAATTTTATTAAATTTTAAGTAATAAAAAATTTTCTTTTATGGGAATTAACATAATAGTAAATGTAGCATTATCAACTATTTATGGTATTATTTAATTTTCAACTATAAAATAATAGTAAATGTAGTAGTACTATATTATTAATTATTCATACATTAACTTATCAAATCCTCAAATTTGACTTTAATCATATTATTACTAAACTTATTTGAACCTCTATAAGAACACAAATCTAGCAATTATTATGATAATTATGGTAAAGTATAATGAAAATTACAATTACAAAAATTAAGTTATTCATTAATGTTTAATTATATTTTTATAAATAATAAGTAATCTAAAAATAAAAAAGAGAAACACAAATAAACACAATATTATTTAATATTAATTTTTGATTTAAAATGCTAATATAGTATCCATGTGTATGAAAAATTACAAATTAGTTATAATATATTCAAATATTTAGTAAGCTAAAAATACATAAAAACTTTAAAAACTTTACTTTTAAATTATCACTCAGAACTTCAGAACTGTGAAAATTTTTTGCTGTTAGTTTTAAGTTAAAGTATCTTATATTCATATATAGAAAGACAAAAAAGTTTAGTGTATAAGATGCTTCAAATGAATTTATAAGAAGCTAAAAAGTTAACGTTAGTTTGGAAGCTAAAAAGATTAAGTAGTATTATGAAGATGACGTTAGTTTGGAAGCTAAAAAGATTAAGTAGTATTATGAAGATGATCTTCAACCATAATTGTTTCATTCTTTCTCTGCAGCCATTAATTAGCAATTAATACTCTTCATCAATTAAAAGAGAGTTAATGATAATTTGGAAGCTGAAAATATTAATTTAGAAGATGAAAAAATTACATAATTTTTATGATCTTCACCAAAATTGTTTCATTTCTTCTCTTAGCATTTAATTCTCTTCATCTACTAAAAGATCGTTGGAAGGTTAGAGCAGGTAGGCCCTACGGGACTGCATATTGATCATTACCTATATCGATTAGTTTTATTTAATGCGCATTCTATTCTATAAAACTTTTAGCTATATAATCTATTTGCAAGTCGAGCCCTTCAGATACAATGCATGCATTCAACTTATGCAATTTATTTGAATCAATTCTTGTTAAATATATCAGAAGTAATAAGCATAAAAAACTATATTTGCTGAATCGATGTTGTTTAAGAGACATTGAAACAAATGTTTAGGTTTCCTCCATACATACTTACTATAAGTAACACATTTTTCTTGTACTAGAAGATATTATTTTTTGTAATTTTCAGGCGATTATTTAAGATCAATGTCTCTACTCAACATTCTCAATCACTAGTGTTATCTTCCATCAACTTCTCCATCACAATTTCCTTCCCTACGATTTTGCTCTAAATGTTCATACACATACAGAAATAAGAGATCATGCCTATATAAATACATTTCGCTCTAAAAAAGTCCCTCAATTTCTTCTATCTCTCTATATGTATATAACCTAAAGATGATGCTCTTGTTATTTTGCATCTAGTATATAAATCTTTATGCCTTGTCGAGTTCAGGATTAGGAACCATTAGTTAGCACATATTAACATATATCAGACATTTCAAATGTGTTGCATCTTAATAATGAATTATTGAGAGATCGTGCACCCAATATATACATATTGACAATGTATATGTAATAATTCACTAGCTACTTATTTAAAATAAATTGTTTAATAAGCTAATAAAATTGTTGGAAGGTGTGGTAAAATCTTACCTCTCAAACTTGACAAGTCCCTTTCTCTTGTGCTTGCTTTAAAAGTCCACCTTGTATTCTAATGGCTTCAAGTAGCTTGAATTTGCCCTTTCTCGATGTTGTGAGCAGCTACCAGAGTTACTCTCTCTAATTCACACCCCAAATTCTAAGCCTTGTGAATGATGACTTAAAAAGATAAGAACATTAGGGAGCAAGATTATAAATACCGTTTCGTATCAACCGGTACATACCAAAATCGGTATGAAATAAAGAGTCGGTCATATCAGGTTTAAATACCAGTGCAAAATTTTCGAAAATTTTTAAATCTCCCTCCCTCCTACCTCTCCTTCCCCTTTTTTTCAAAGTTTTTTTAATTAGTTATTTTATTTATTTCAGTTTTTATAATTATTGTGAATTTTAATTATGAATAAAAATATTTTATTTTTAAAATAAATAATTTAAAAATTATTATTTATAAACTAATATTTATTTATATATTTTTAATTATTAAATCAAAATTTATTTAAAATTTATATATTTAAATTTAATTATATTTATTAATAATTATTACATTAATTTTATAAATTAAATTAAAATTGTCATTATTATTTATTATTATGATTTTTGGAGACATGGTTAAAAATATACAATACAACTATACAATATAATAATGGAATATTTTGAAATTTTTAAAAAAATTCAGGGACTTTCATAAATTTAAAAAATTACCTGAAATGGTACCTGATATTAACTAGTACCGGTACAGTACTGTACCAGAACCCAATCTGGTACCAAGTCCAGTACGATATTCGTAATATTATTAGGGAGAACTCAATATTTTTTGGGAGAGCCTTAAATGTGAGAGGGAGAAGCTTTTGCATGCATTCTCTTTTTTGCAGCTTATGCAGAGAAATAAAAAAAGGGTTAGACATTCCCACAAGTAACCACTTGCTTGTTAGCTTTGTCTTTCTTATAAGACTAAGTTTACTTGTCCACTTTGGTTTTCTTGTGCCAATGTGGACACATTATATTATTTTGCTACATCTCCCACTTGTACACATTGGCAACAATATATGTTCCATTAGCAACACATGCTTAAGAAAGAACAACACATGTCTATACATAGCAACAAATGTTTTGTTCATAGCAACTTATGCTTTATTTCTTAACCTCAAATATTCATTCTTACTATCATACAGGAGGTGGAGCGTGCGATGAGGATCGTTACATTAAGTCACCATCAAACTAACGTAACGTCACTCAAGATCTCATTATACCCCAATTCATTTCTAATCACACTAGATCTTGCATCTCTGTTCCCTCTTTTCACAAGGAGCTATGCAAAACTCCATAATGTATTTGTACTCATGGTTACCATATAAACAACTCATGCCTATCGACAACTAATGTCTTTGTAATCACCCGGGCATTGAGTCACAAATAGCTTATGTGATATCAAAAAGATTTTTCCTTAGACATTTATGTCAATCCATGAAGTCTTGGCTGCTTTCCTAGTTGTACCCCGCTAGAACGCATCATTCCTAACCCTTGAATAATATGCTAAAGTAGCAACACTAATTCTCAACTTCATGACATAGATCAAAGTTCCAAAGGCTATAAAGGTGGGACTAGATGTCCACAAGGCTCACACAGTGATGAAGAAGGGACCTATTCATCACTCCCTTATTTGGTCATCTCAAGCATATGTAGTATGAAGTGTATGCTATGGTGGAGCTCCCACTAAGGATTTGTCACGCTTTAAATAGCATCATACGAAACATAGCCCAATCACTCCAGAAAGTGACTGACTTGAGCCACTACAGACTCAAATCTGGTTTCATACAGGCTATATGGATACACTTTCCATGTTCGACTAAACAAGTCTCATCTTAGTACTCAGCTAAGGCGACATACAGAATTCTTAATCATGCCACAATAATTAAGGAGATTGCCTATCATTTTGTACCTTGCAATACTTTGTCTCATTCCACTTGCTATTATAGCACTGGGGTGATGTTCTCGTGTGAGAGAGCAATATCAGGCCTGGTGACAATTTTTAGCTATGTGCCATTTTCAATTAAACCTTAATTTACTATATAATTCACACAATATTAAAATGAAAAACATATTTTATTGATGTATAAGTAAATGTACAAATACATCAAATCCTCAACAAACCTAAAACACTAGTGTGCTTTTGAAAAGCATCTCTAGCAATTAGTAAAAGGATCAACTATCATATCTCTCATGAAGACATGCTTTAGGATCACATGTCCTTGTGCAATGATATCGCGAATGAAGTGGTGGCGAGTATCTATATGCTTTATCTTTCCATGATACTTCAGGTCCTTTGCATAGGCAATTGTAGTTATGTTATCACAATAGATAACTGTGACCTTACTAAGATGCCCAGTAAAGGCTCTTAAAAAATCTCCTCAACCATATTGCCTTTTGCACGGCCAGGGTACATGCAACATACTTGGACTCCATCATGGACAATGATATGCACTATTGTTTCTTACTACACCAAGAAATGACTTCTCCTCCAAGAATGAAAACATATCCTGATGTTAACTTTTGCTCGTCTTTATCAACATATCCATTGGCATCACTATATCCAACCAATTAGAGGCTCCCTGTTAATGGTTTCTTTTAAATATTTAGGTATCCTTTTGACCGCTGCCCAATGCATAAGTTTAAGATTACTTTGATATGTACCAACCATCCCAACCGCAAAGCATATATCGGGTTGAGTACACAACATAGCGTACATTAGACTACCAACAACGCTTGCATATGGCACCTTATCCATTAGCTGTTTTTCTTCCTCCATATTAGGACATTGATCCACACTTAGGTATAGGCCCTTCTCCATTGGAGTGTCAACAGGTTTGCAATTATGCGTATGAAAACATTCCAAGATCCTATTAATATAGGTTTCTTAAGACAAACTTAGAAATCTCTTAGAACAATCCCTTAAGATCTTAACCCCGAGAATATAATTTGCTTTACCCATGTCCTTCATTTCAAAAGTAAAGGATAACCACTTGTGAGTCGCAATAATCAACTCCATATCATTCCCAGCTATCAAGATATCATCTATATATAAAGAGAGTATTAGAAACACATTCTCTTGTCTCTTTATGTATACATAATAGTCCTCTTCAATCATTGCAAAGCCTACCGATGTAATGGATTGATGTAATCTAAAATACCATTGCCTAGATGATTATTTTAGGCCGTAAATGGAACGTCTCAAACGATAAGCTTTGTGCTCTTGTGCCTTTGCCTGAAACCCAACAGGTTGGTCCATATAAATCTCTTCATTTATTTCTCCATTAAAAAATGTCGTTTTAACATCCATTTGGAACAAATCCAAACTAAATGTGCAATAATAACTAAGATAAGGTGAATAGACACAAATCTCACCACATGAGAAAATGTCTCATCATAGTCGATACCTTCCTTTTAGGTGTGACCTTTTGCGACTAATCAGGCCTTATACTTATCAATTGATCCATCTACCTTGTGCTTAACCTTTAAGACCCACTTGTTCCAACGGTTTTGCACCTAATAGGTAGATTGACTAAGTCCCACATATGGGTATTAGCCATAGATTCCATCTCGTCTTCCATTGCTGCAAGCCATTTACTTAAAATTGGTGAG
This sequence comes from Erythroxylum reticulatum, assembly GCA_025504915.1. Taxonomy (NCBI): domain Eukaryota; kingdom Viridiplantae; phylum Streptophyta; class Magnoliopsida; order Malpighiales; family Erythroxylaceae; genus Erythroxylum; species Erythroxylum reticulatum. Next base: position 32,076,319 of record JANSVA010000216.1, read on the forward strand.
TTCATTGCTTCTTCAAAAGAAGAAGGTTCATCAATATCAACAGAAATGCTCAAGAAGGACCCACCTTCTATTTCAAATTGTCTACGCAAAATATTTTCACGTTGGCTCCTACGCAATTTTGGAGACTGAGACTCAAGTCTATACTCCCACTGACCTTAATAATCATCGAAATGGATTCTGAATCCAAATCCATTTGGGGGTCTTCGTCTTAATGTTCCTCTAACTCATAGAGCTCCAGACTTTGTTTGATCCCACCAATATTAGGGAAATCATCCTCCAAAAAATCCACATCTTAGAACTCAACCTCAATGAGTCCTCTATGATGTTCACCATACATCAATAGCCCTTAGAATTCTCATAATATCTAATAAACACACATTTATTAACTCTACTACCTAACTTCCTAAACTTATGAGAAGAATAGTGAACATTACCAGCAAATCGCCATGGCCTTAAGCATTCCAAATTAGGCTTATCTCCATTCCATAACTCATATGGAGTAGTCGGGATAGACTTAGTGGACACTCGATTAAGGATGTATGTTGTAGTCACAAGGGCATTCCCCCAAAACTTAATTGGGAGGTTGGCTTGAGCCATCATCGACCTAAATATATCCAATAGAGTTCGATTCCTTCTCTCTACAACCCCAATTTGTTGTGGGGTTCCAGGAATCGTTAATTGTCAGCGTATTCCATTATTCTCACAAAATTCTCTAAACTGATCAGAGAGATACTCTTGGTCTCTATCAGTATGAAAAGCCTTAATGCTCCTCTCTTTCTGATTCTCAACCTCAACTGCAAAATGTTTGAAACAATACAAAGCTTCTGAGTGGTGAGACAACATAAATACTAAGCCATATCGTGAAATATCATCTACAAATGTGATAAAGTAAGTCGCGCCATTACACGCTCTAACATTCATAAGCCCGCAAATATCAAAGTGGATCATCTCTAGAGGATGCGAAGCCCTCTTAGCCTTACTAAAAGGCTTTCTACTAGCTTTCCCAGCGAGACAAGGCTCACAAATAGGAAGACTCACTTTGGAAAGAGAGCCTAATAGCTCGCTTGTAGCTAATCTGGACATTCTATTTTATCCAATATGTCCTAATCAAACATGTCATTTAACAGACTCAAATTCAATATCAAAAAGAAGAAGACGTAACATGAACAAAATATTTATAAGATTCAAATATATCTTCTAAGTCCATCATAAATAAACTATTACAAAAGTCCCCATAACCATAAAGGGTATCATCAAGATAAATGGACACACCATTCTTACTAACAAGAAAAGAAAAACCTAAGTCTACTAGTATCTATACTAAAAGTAGATTACATCGAATAGTGGGTATATGAAGCACATCATGTAAGATCAGTTTGCATCTACTGTGCAAACTAAGTTGGTAGGTTCCTAAACTAAGGACCCCCTCCTCCGCTCCATTTTCCATTATTACAAAATGTTTACCTGTCGGTAATCGATGGTAATCTACAGGTCCTGTTTGGATACAGGTCATGTGTTTTATTACTCTCGTATCTATAACCCAATCATGGAGATAATGAGCAAAAAATGCATGTGTGTAAACAAAGGCATGCGCAAAAGAAGGTAAGTAAGGACAAATCTCACAGGGCTCAGTATACTCCTGAGCAAAGTGTCCCTTCTTTCTACAGTTGAAGCAAATGAGCTTGGACTTATCCTTCTTGCCTCGCTTTTTCCTCTATGACATTTAGTGACTTGCCCTTAGTTCTTAGCTTTTCCTTTCTTGCGCTTAAGGCCATTACCCTTGTGCCTAATTTGTACAACTAATGCAACGACATTGTGGTTTACATTTCTACGCTCTACCTCAAGCTTCGAATGGCAAGAAATGTCATCAAAGGTCTTAATAGCCTTATTATAAGTAAGGACCAATTTCACTTGTCCCCACGAGGACTCAAGAAGTGACCTAATGATAGCTAGAACTTGCTGCTTTCATTTCTTTAATCATGGAGGACATCACCTTAAGATGTTTAGTCATGTTATACTTAGGGTCCATCATGTATTGATTGAACCTAAGCATTAAGGCACAAAGCCTTGTGGTCGTTGTCCCTTCATATTTTAGGCACAATTGTTCCCACATCTCCATAGCAATTGGGTAGTTCTCAAACTCCTTAATAAGGTCGTCATGCATACAAGCCAACAATGTAAAGCGTACACTTCTATCCTTCTTTTTCCAAAGGGCATAAGCCTCATGGTCATGGTGATGCTGGGCCAAATTCCCAATCTCGGGTGGGCTCATTTTGGTGGTTAGATGGTCGAGCAACTCATGCCTATTGAGAAGGTACTGAACCTTCCCATGCCAGATGTCATAGTTTTTAACATCAAGTTTCCTCCCTTGGTTATCTTAATAACCGAACTGTTAGTTGCCATTTCACTACTTCATTGCACAGGTTTAATTAAGGCACATATTTATTTATGCTAATCTCAATTAGTTAGCTCAACTCCCACTTATATTATCAATTTGAAAATTTCACAAACTTGCTAGTAATCATCACTAACAACATAAGCAGTATTAAGCGTCTAATTGTATTTAGCCCAATAATTAATTTTAATTAAATTATGGGTAACACATCCACTAAATATAGCATAAACCAATTAAACATGCATTAGTGAGTCTCACTCTAAGACTCCATTGATATTTTAGTGACTAATGTCTATAAAAAAAATTATATACTTAGAATTAGTGTGAAAATTCATCCCCTTACAAAGCATCAATATTAATGATACAAAAACATTAATAATTGCAATGCAAATCATATTACATCATTCTAATAACAAATATTAAATGGGGATGTCACTCCTTCTTCCTTGCATATAAAATTATTTTGGAAAACATACATCACACAATATAGGCACTAATTCAGAATATCATTACATCTTGATTTAATTTATGTCCATTGTCATTAATTAACAATCAGTCACATAGACAAATAATTAACTAATTTATTCTTAACATAGATAATAATCATTTAACACATAAATGAAATAAATAATAAAATACAACTCATAACACATATGAAATGCATCATAAATTCATTAATATAATACACAATTATCAAGCATGAAAACCCAAGTTATTAACCAAGAAAATTTTCACTTATGTAATTAAGTTAAATTTCAAATTAGGCTAACAAATAACTCAAAATTTGAAAAATTATGGCCCCCAAGGCCCGTGTGAGACTTGACTGTATAGCTGCAGAAAACCCAAATTTTCTAGAAATTCTAGTCTTTCCTGGCCACGATGCCTACTTTGAGCTATTGTTCCTCACTTATTTCAACTATGATTTGAACATATAATATACCGTTGGAAAGATAATGTGATAAGGAACACATCCATATACATGTCTCATGCAAAATAATATTATAACAGTTTAGAAAATGGGCCTAAACTTTTAGGAAACACATGTCACGGATGAACACATTCATATTAAACCCAGATTTTCCATAATTTCATAGTCACGATGCCCACTTTGAGCTATTGTTTCTCACTCATTTTAACTCCAATTCAAGCATATAATATATGGTTGGAAAGATAATGTGACAAAGAACATATCCATATAGAAAAGTACTATAATAGGTCAAAAATGGGCCTAAACTTTCAGGAAACACATACATGAACCAAAAATTCATCATGCAATATCTCACTCAATTCAAATCCATTTTTCACTAAATTTTAGGGAAAAGTTTATGACATTATAAGGAATATATCCATGCCAAAATTTCAAGCTAAAACAAAGCACACAAAAATTTGCCATTGATGGCTATGTTACACATGTATGAACAAATTTCAACATATATGACATATTATTCTCATTTGGCACAATTTCAAAGACAAAAGCAAACTATACTCGCTCTAAAACCAATGTTAGAAGGTGTAGTGAAACCTTATCTCTCAAACTTGACAAGTCCCTTTCTTTTGTGCTGGCTTTACAAGTCCCTTTCTCTTGTGCTCTACTGGCTCCAAATAGCTTGAATTTGCCCTTTCTTGATGTTGTGAGTAGCTACCAAAGTTACTCACTCTAATTCACACCCCAAATCCTAAGCCTTGTGAATGGTGGCTCAAAGAGATAAGAATATGAGGGAGAATTCAATGTTTTTTGGGAGAGCCTTAAGCGTAAGAGGGAGAAACTTTTGATGCATTCTCTCTTTTTCAACTTATGCAGAGAAACAAGAAAAGGGTTAGACATTCCCACAAGTAACCATTTACTTGATAGCTTTGTCTTTCTTATAAGACCAAGCTTATTTATCCACTTTGGTTTTCTTGTGCTAATGTGGACACATTATATTAATTTGTTACAAAAATAAATTCAAATTTAAATTTAATCAGCAATAAACTTATATGCAATGCTCAAAACTTCATATTATTAAGACGAAATCCTTAAAGAATATGAGAATTTGAGCTCCTTACTCTGTGAGGGTCAGTAGAGGGTCATCAATTGTACATCATCTTCTCTTTATATTTTTTACAAAGAAGCTGTTTTTATGACTCAAACATGTGATCTTCTAGTCACAAAGGAATAACTTTATTAGTTAACTTCAACATATGTTGTAAAGGAAATTCTTGTTGATCATTTCTATATATGCATTTAAATTGGCTAGGACACGCACTACTGACTGACTCAGGAATTTTACTGCAACCTAAATGAAATTTTTACACAGAATTTCATTTATTTTCCTTTTGATCTTTTTTGGTATTATATGTTTGAAAATTTATACAATGTTTTGAGTGAAGCATTTGAAAACCTTGGTTGGTTTATTTCTAGTTTTATTCAAAAAAAATTTCTTGGTGACTTATTGGTGATTATTGTATTTGTTTCAAGTTGTTGGTCATTGAACTTAACCATGATGATTTTAGAAGAAACAATGATTGTATATCAAGAAGATTCCACTTACTCTGAACCACCTGGAATATCAAGAAATTCCTTGTTCATAAACCTCAAAATCAACGAATAGAAGTCAATCCACACAAGTACAACTACCATCGTTTATCCTATAACATTCGGACCATAAGGCTGAAGTCAACTTGTAAAATGATGCCAACTAGTAAGAAACCTTTTGCTTACAAGTAACAACAAACTTCAATTATTTTCTTTTCTGGTGCCAAAAGTATGGGGAAAATGAAGAGTGTTCTTCAAAAAGCATCTTTATTCCCAGTGCAATGTATTGTGGAAAGATGATTTGTGATCTAAAGTGATGAGATTCAAGCTTTCTTTTTTTTTTTTATGTCATTAGGCCTCTCATAATGCAATAATGATAAGACATCAGTAAGAGGGTTGGCTAAACTTGCAAAATGACACTAGAAGCATATGTATAAAGATGAGGCCTTGATGTCTATTATAATACTGTATATAAAAGGGTGGAAGGATAATAAGGTGAGTCGAAACAATTACAAGGATAACTTGTACACCTATATTGACCAGCAAGGTTCCAGCCTTCTTCTGCAAAAAAAAAAAAGCAAGAATGGTTGCTTGTCATATTCATTCAATCAACTTGCCTTCAGGTCTCATCCATTGCACGCAAATATTGAGGAGAGACTGCACAAGTTAAAGACATCCAAAAAAGTAAAGATCTCATGGTTCGGGTAAGTTTAACCCCTGTTAACCACAGAAACAACAGTCATAAGCAAACAACTTGACCGAAACATTAGCAATAAATACAACCTAAAAATTAGGTTGAAGAGGATTGAAAATGAGGTTGAGGATCATATATAAATAAGCTTCATTGTAGATAAATTAGAGTAGTACTACAATCCTAAAGAAGAATAGAAAGTAAATAAAAAGCTGATTGAATTACCCTAGTTTTAATAAGAACAAGCGGCTCAATTTTCATACAACCCAAATTCGAAAAACCCCCAATTACACACCATATGAAAAAGACAAGAACAACGAGTAGAAACAGTATAAAACAAAATCTAGAATGAAATTAATGTCAAAACTGAATGAGCAGTATCCCTCTGAGTTTTGATTATAGGAGGCTTAAGCGTAGAGGAGAAAAGTTACAAGAACAAGTATGAGAAGAAGGAATGATTACTATTACCATTAATAGAGGTTGGTTTGTTAAAAATATTAAGAAATAAAATTTTGTTCAATTTTTTAGAAACAAAAATTTGTTCAATTCTTATTTCACATCAATTTTTAGTATATTTTAATTAATTATATTTAATTATTAAAAAAGAGAAAATATAATTAATTAATTAAATTTTAATTAATTATATTGTAATTAAGTATATAATTAATTAATTATATTACATTACAACAATACATAACAAGTAAGTCATATGTTCACCTTTGGGGATAACATTACTCAGTACGAAGAATACCATACCTTAGTTAAAACTATACCAGACTTGATACATCTAATACCACTCTTATGTTAAAAAAATACCACCAACCACTTTAGATAAGTTGCATGTTTACCTTAAAATGAGAATATCATTACCCAATTCAAAGAATAGCATGACTATACTAGATCTTTATACATAAAATACTACTCTTATGTTAAAAAAATAGCACCACCTATAACAAATAAGTTACATGTTCTCCTTGAAATGAGAATACCATCACTTAGCAAACTTTCATACATCTAATGCTACTCTTATGTTTAAAAAATACCACCACCCACTTTAGATAAGTCACACATTCACTTTAAAATAAGAATCTCGTCACTTAGTATGGATAATTCTATAGTTTAGTTAAAACTATACAAAACATTTATACATCCAATATCATGCTTATATACCAAAAAATGTCACCATCAATAACATATAGGTTACCCGTTCACCTTAAAATGGGAGTACCATCACTTAGTACAAAGAATACAATACCTCAGTTAAAATTATACTAGACCTTCATACATCCAATACCAAGCTTATGTTCAAAAAATACCACCACTAGTAACAAATACGTCACACATTCACCTTAGATGGGAATAATATCACTCAGTATGAAGAATACCATGCCTCAGTTAAAACAATCCAAAACTTCATGTATAAAATGCCATGCTTACGATCAAAAAAATTCCATCACTTATAACAGATAAATTATATGTTCACCTTCAAATGATAATACAATCAATCAGTACAAAGAATATCATGTCTTATTAAAACTATACTAGACCTTTATCCTATAAGATACTTATGTTCAAAAATACTACCACCGATAGTAGATAACACGTTCACTTATATATATTAAATTCCTTTATACATAAAATATCATGCATATATTAAAAAATGCCACCATCTATAACAAATAAGTTACACTCTTACCTTAAAATGAAAATATCATCATTTTAATATTAAGGTAAGATGTCTCAATTAAAAAAAATACCATATTTGATTAGATTTCATATAACAAATTTGTAAAAAAATTTTGCAGGTTTTGTTAAGACTAAGTAACAAGTGTAAAGGTCTCGTGCTGTTTAAAATTTTAATGGGATAATATAAAGTAAAAGGATGGGTACACAATCAGGCATCAATCTGTGACTATTAATAGATTTAAGCAACATTGTTAAATGCAAGGTCATGTGGTAAACCACCTTTTTGGTATAAAATTTTAAGGAACAAATGTTAATGATATAGTTTGACACATGAATTTTTATAAAATTGTATTTTCCATAATTATATTGTACATAATTTTTTACACGAATGTATAATCAAATGTTCTTGTTACCCTTTATTACCAAACAAGCACATATATTAATATAAAATTGTGCACTAAAATATGTAGATTTAATGTTTGGTTTGACACCATTGACTATACAATTATGTGTTAAATTGTGTTGCTGTTACAAATATTGAAGGCACCATTTGGAAAGATATTGATTGCTACGCAACCATTTAGCAAACTGTGTACTTTATAGTAATTCATAATTGTAAGGGTAATAAACGAAAGTTTAAAAAGGTTCCTTAAGAAGCTTTGAAAATAGGCCTTCTAGTCAAGTATCATGGTTAAATTGCTATTATATAAGGGTAAGTATGTAATTTACTTTGTGTAAAGCTTCGTTCAGATGATATGTGAATAGCTCCAGACATTTAGTTGTTTCATTTATTAATTGCACATTATTGAACTTAAAATTAACCAACCTAATTTTTTTACAATCATTCTTACACATTGCCTATTTGTTCGTAAACAACAAGGTTTTTAAGTGTTAATATTACTCTTATTTAAAAAACCAAAGTAGAAATGGCACACTACCAATATCATTCCTGTCTAGTTAATTATGTTATTGGCCATTTATATGTGTATACATTGTTTTTGTATTATACATGTTTAGTATGAAGATGGATACAATGTGGTGTTGTCAATTTAGGTTTTTATGGTATTGGATTTGTTTATATTATATATAGCATGTCCTGATGATGTTTTATTAGGAGATATCATAGTATTTTAATGAATATATTGTATGATAATTTTTAGTTGGCTTAGGTTGGCATTAATGTTCTTATTGTTAGAGTCTAGAAAAAGGATAAAGTTATAAATTAGAGCATCCTCTCCTCCTCAAAAAGGAAAGAAGAAGGTCGAGAATGCGAAAAGGAGTGTAATAAGGTACCAATATAATACAAAAATGAAGTATATATAAAGTATAATTTGATATGACACTTAAAAATTTTGGTTGGGTATAAAGTTCATACTACAGGGATAAGTAAAAAGTGTGACAATTTATAATAAGGTCTAAAATTTGCAGTGAATACAACTATATTAATATATTATGTTTATAAAGTAAAACTATTATACCTTAGTATTTGCAGAATTGTCAAATAAGGTGTTATTCTAAAAGGGTGTTTGAATTAATGTAGATCCTTAGTCTATAGCAAATTAAGTGGGCCACTAACGTAAGATTCAATGAATTGAGAGAGATTGAGAGGTTTAGAGTAAGTAGGGATGTGTTTTACTAATTGTATACACAGTCTAATCCTAAAGAATTGACCTTGAGAATGAGGGACGATCAAGTGGATGACATTAATGGTGATATCATGGCATAGATTATAAGGGTTTTGAATGGAGCAGAACATGTATGGATAAAATTTGACGGGCCTAAAGTGATGAGACTTTGAGAGGAGCATGAAGTTAATGATTCATACATCATTATGCGTACTTGATAAAGTGGGTCAATAAATGGAGGAATGTTTTCAGCAGAGCTTCCTCTAAGTTTGGTGTTTTTTTATATCTAAACACCAATAACTGTAAAAGCGTGCAACTACTATGCACCATTATAAATGTTAATGACTATTGAGTAATTAGGGACATTTTACCCTCAACCATCTTTACAGGCATGCTCACAAGTTGTGTGAAAGCATAGAGGAAAAAAGATGTAACACCTTTCATAGGTGGATATATAGCTATATTGATGGTGAGTTATGGGTCTTAGAAATTTTACTGTTGTCACTTGAAAGGCCAAGGTGTACATCGTTATGTAATTAATTTAAACCAACTCAAATTATAAATTATTTCTAGATTTATTATCTTAACAAGATACGAGTGGACTGATCGTTCAAGTGAGAGAAGGTGGCTAGGATTTCAACTTGGAATAACAAGAGTATTGACAAGGCATTAAAAGATGACAGGATATTGAAGGGAGTGTACAAAAATTTAAGAATAATTTCGATGTTGTAAAATTTATGGTAACATTTTATTAAACTGAATAGGAATAATTGTAATTCATTAATATATGGTAATTGATGTTAAATGTGTAGAGTTGATTACAATGACAATCACCTAATGAAGCATCAAGGTGTTTGGGAAATTACAATGAAAGTGAGGAAGGTTTTATGGAAGGAAATGGATAAAAAGGTGATGAGTTTATTAAGAATGTTAGGTTACTATATGATTGTTTCATATTTGGTCCCTATATGAACAATTATTAATGTTTAAATTTAATGATAGGGAAGAGAAGAAGTAATAACGTAAATAATGGTGCCAATAATAGAGATGAATACTGAGGAATTGGTCTTGAGGTGTGAAGATGCATTAATGATAAACCAAAATAAATTTAAAGATGTCCTAAGGCATGATATGCAATGATAAAGGTGAAAATTAAGGCACTGGTCCCAAAGCTCAAAGATATGCCAGTCAAGAACCTAAAAAATATTAAAGATGTCTTGAAACATGGGGAGACATCAATGAAAAATAAATAAAAGGATGATAATAGGACAAGAGAAGAGGAGACGACAATAAAAGAGAAAAAGAAGAAGAGGAAGTTAAAGTAAGTGGTATTAGTTTTTAAAAATTCATTAGATAGGAAATATATTTTTAATTACTTTGACAATTATGAAGCAATATAGGCAATGAAGGATTTAAAGATGAGTATGAGTAATGTTACACGCATGGAGTTAGCGGTAAGTGGGAAGCAATCTACGTCTTATAAGAGAACTTCTGAATCCATGTCTATTAAGTTCCTACGAAGAAAAGAAGATTTGAGAGCCAAATAATGTTGTAGTTATATTATGATTTAATAATCGTCGACGGGCATGTTTTAAATATTATTTAACCTTTTTAGTTATGTTAGTTGAAATATTATTATAGGTCTATCGACGGTGAGTTCATTAAGAATGTTAGGTTTAAACTAATATTGAGCAACACCCTTGCTTATTTTAGCCCTAGGAGCCATATTATTAATATTGTTGGTAATATTCAATATAGCTGTCCAAAATCTAAATTTTTATATATATCTTATGCTATGAATATGTGGAGTTTGTTAGCATATTCTCATCAATTTTTTTACCAACGAGTGTGGATGTTTTGGTTCCAAATGTGTAGCTGCAAAATGGATTCCATATTTGTAAAGAGTAATGTTGGCATGTTTAGTTTTAAAGTTACCTATTAAATATATTATAAAAGACTTGAATGTCATGTTAAACTGTAATTAGGCAAATATAATCTAATTACTAGGTCAACATGTGGACGATTCCTAGTCCTCTGTTAATTTCTCATATATTATTGTCAAGTATGCAAGAAATATTAGGAAGGACTTGCGTGTTAGTATTAATGCATGCATAATTACTTTCTTAAGTGTATTTTATCTATTTGTGTTGCATTATTGCGTGCAAAAATGGCTTATTAAAAATGGAACAATGTTTAATAAAATTTTGCTTGTAGTTTTTGATCCCTATACATAATAACAATAACTTTTGGTGTTGATGCATCTTTATAAAATTAAAGTACATTACGATATTCAACTTTAATGATGGGGAGGATGGTGTTAAGATGAACATGTGCAAAATACTGGTATATAGCAACATGTTATTTGCACTATATTTAACAATATAAAGCTTATTGCGTTATGTCTAATGTAACAAAATGTTTGTATGGGGTGTAGGCACATGTCTTGTAGAAAGTGTTAATGTATTTTGGTCTGATGATAAAGTTTTTTAGTTCACATTTCATATCTTGTATGTAACAATATTCTTAAAGTAACATAAAGAGTCAGATTAACAAGTTATTTAAGTTAATATGAAATTTGTATTGATTTTCCCTATTATATACATTAATATAAAGTGGAATTGTATATATTGAACAATATTTTGGGTATGCTTATATTAACCCCTAATGTCACCTAAAAGGGGAAGGGGGAGGGTGAATTGGATGTTCACAAAATTCAATAATTTTTCTAACCAATACACTTAATTAACAACAATCAATATAAATAATTATAAGGAAATTGCTTAGTATAAATTAATAAAAAAATTAAACAATAATTTAAAGAGGATAGGGAGGATAGGATGAAAACTAATTTATAATGGTTTGACAAACAAGCACTGCCTATATCCACTTCCAAGACTCTTTTTAGAATTCCACTACAATTCTTCACTCAAGGTGAATAATAACCTTTATAAAATATTTTTTGGTCAAGAGGAAACTTTCTTATAATCTTCTTCTAATGTGAAGAGAAAGTCTCATTTGTCAATTACCCCCAAATACAATAATATATTACATTAACCAAATATTACAAGTCAAAATACCTTACTTTATCACTTAATAACTCCAAAATGGCTTCATTCACACAATATGAAACAATGATGCTCAATTGATTAAAAAACTCTTTGAGATGTCTATATATCACCCAAAAACTTTTTCATACTAAAACTGATGAGAAAATGCCTATTCGTAGTGTTTTAAGATCTAAAATAGTTGTTAGTGCAAAGAAATAGTCGTTACAATAACTACATACATTTCACAAGTTGACTAGTGTACACTTAGAAAACTAAATTTACTAGTCGTTGGACACTAATCAACTAGTACATATATTGGTTGACCAATATGACACATTGGTCGACCAATACATCAACCAAGACAATCAAACACGAAAGTGTTCCTATTTTGATAGATATTCATAATTTTCCTTTAAAATATAGGTCAACTAAAGGGTTGAGTGTGATGGCTAGTTATATTAGTAAGCCAATATATATCGATTAAACAATAACCAAAAGGAAGATAATTGGATATTTCAGATTGTGCGTAAGTGTTGAAATGGAAAGGCAATCACTAGATGTTTTTCCCTTAATGAGATTGGAAGAGGAGGACATATTATATGAAGATTCCATAATTTTTTCTTATCAATGGAAACCAATATTGAAATATCTAGGTAACATATGGAGAGCTACTAGAAGAATACTCTCAAGAAGGGATTATATACAATTGATGGGGCTTCAACCTTAACACAATGCAAAACAACTAGAAGAAATTCATACGGGAAATATAGTACAAGTAATAAGATTAGGAAATGAAGAAGTGAATATAATATCAAAAGAGAAGGAAATAGTTAAAATTGAGGATAAAGTTATTAGTAAATTGGTATTATTAGAAAAGATGTTGACAGTAGGAGTAACATTTTAGGAGATAAAGAAATTTCATAAGCCAGAGATAAAAATATCAATTCTTTGGTAGCAATAGAAGAAAATATTGTTAATATATGTAATTTAATGAAACAAAAGGATATAAAGCAACAAGAGATGTCCCTTCAACTAAAAGGGATTAATCCTTTTAATATCCTTCCAAGTAGAGGTTTGCAGGAAGATAAAAGTGTAAATAGAAAGAGATAGGGGAGGAAAAATAAATACTGTTAATATATGTAATTTGGTGAAACAAAAGGATATAAAGCAATAAGAGATGTTCCTTCAACTAGAAGGGATTAATCCTTTTAATATCCTTCCAAGTAAAGGTTTGTAGGAAGATAAAAATGTAAGCAGAAAGACATCGGGGAGGAAAAATAAATCCAAAGGATAAAAAATTTAAAACCTATAGCAATGTTTATTATTTCTTAGAACATTAGGGGCATTAATTATGCAAAAAAGCAGTAAGTGTTAAGAGATTTTGCTAAGGATATGCCACTAATATTGTTAGAAACCAAACTTAACTAGGAAAACTTCTTTAAAATAAGCTTATTGGATAAGCATTGGTCTTTTTTTATCAAATCATCAGCACCACCATTATGGTCGTATAATCTTGGCTTATGACTAGAGGAGGATAAAGGTAAATGCGCCTAATTCAATTAAACAATTTATTCACCTATTAACCTAGTTTTTGCAAGAGTACATTAATCTTATTGCAACTTTTATGTATGTATCTAATCTAGGAAATATCTATAAGATAAATTATCCAACATTTACTCAATGATTCAGGTCTATGGATTCTAATTAGTGATTTTAACAACACTTTTTATAGATCAAATGTTGAAGGGAATGTAAACTTAAAGAATTTCTTTAGTGATTTAGAGAGCGTATAGAGGAGACAAAAGTGACTAATTTAAATTTTGAAGGCTTTTTCTTTACTTGTAACAACAAATAGAGTTCTATATGGCTCATTTGAAAGAAACTTTACAGGGCTCTAGAAAATGAAGATTGGTTGATGAAATTTCCAACGAGTAAAGCTATATTTGGAAATCCTTTATGCTTAGACCATTTGCTAATCTTAATCCTAGATATGATCAACAGATGTAAGTGAAAAAGTCCATCAAATTGATTATTCAATAACAATTTCACAGGAGAAGATGGTTTTGATGAGGCAATCCTAAAATGATTATTATAGGAGGTTAAAGGAAAATATTTATGTAGAAAAATTGAAACACATCATATAGGAGATTAAACAACTTAATGCTAGGAGAATGATAGACACCGGAAAGCTGGTGCTTGATACCAAGGTGAAACTAAATACAATTCGGGAGGCTTTGAACCAAAAACCTAGGGAAACAGGTTTGATTGAGAAAGAGGAAATAGCAGTGACTGCTTATACCACAGTTATATGGAACCATAGTTTCTTTCTTAAACAAAGAGATAGAATATAATGGATAAAAGAATGGGATCAAAATACAAAGTTCTTCCTTAGTTTGATACTGACAAGAAGGAAGAACAACATAATTGGTCCCTAACTAAGCAAGATAGGTTAGAACTTACACAGTAAGGGGATCTCAAGGAAGAAGCATACAAATATTTTAAAATGTTACCAGTGTAACTAATAGCAGTAGATCCTTAACTCAACTACTGTGCTCTTTCATTAACAATCAATTTAAAGATGAAGAATTGGAATTCCTTAATAGTCACTTCAATTCTCAAGATGTTAAAAGGGTAGTTATTATGCAACCAAATTCCCTAGTTCAGATGGTTTTAATGGATATTTATATCAAAAAGCATGGCCAAAGATTAGAGATTTAGTTAAGAAGCTACATTGGAGTTTTTTTAAAAAGGCAAAATCTTAAAGGAGATCAACAAGACTTTCATCTATTTAATTACAAAAACTACCAACCTAGATCTTTTGGTCAGTATATAAGCCTATTTTTTATTGTAATTTTATATACAAGATCATTTCTTAACTTGTGGTAATAATATTGACGAGAATGTGGAACTTGTGATCAATGATACTCAAGGTGCATTCATATAGGGAAGACAAATTGGTGACAATGTGTTGATTACTTAAGAATTGTTCAAGGGGTACACAAGAAGAAAATCCCCTAAGAAGTATGTTATGAAGTTAGGACTTCAGTCTTCAGCTACTTCCAGATTCTCTAAAAACTTTAGGAAATGGTTAAAGTTATGTTTATTATCACTTTCTTTAATGGTTTAGTCAATAGAGAACCTTTAAATTTGTTCAAAGATAGTAAAGGCCTTAAGCAAACGGACCCTATATCTCGTTACCTTTTTATTTTATGTATGGAGGCTTTGATCATACTTAGTCAGCACAATATAATTAAGGATCTAAGTTTTAAGTACCACACTATATGTAAAAAATTCGGTCTATTCAGGTTAGCTTTTGCAGAAGACTTATTCTTATTCTCTAAGGCAAATGACAAAAAGTGAGCATCCTAATGACCTCTTTCGTACTTTTAAAGTATTATCAAGTTTAAGTATAAACTACTATAAAAGTCACATAACTATCTCAAATAGTGCTTCCATTTAGGTGTTTAGCTCTAAAACTTATATGGATTACATATTAAGAAACATCCTTTCACTTATTTTGGTGTCCCTCTATTAATTAGAAAATTTAATTAAGGGAATGCATACCTCTCATATAAAGAAAGTTTATAATTAAGGAATTAGTATAACAAGAATTTATCTTATCAGGAAGGGTATTATTGATAAAATTAGTTCGCAACTCACTCCTTATATATTAGATCTCTTATATATTCCTCTCAAAAGGCTTAATTAAATCACCGGAGAAACTAAAGAGGAATTAGCAGAGAAAATTGGAAAGAATAAGCAAAGGTAAGATGAGTAAAGTAACAATTGTTTGTTTTCCTTTTATTTTAAGTTTTCTATTTTTGTTTTCAAATTCAATAAAATAACTTGATTATTTGATTATTTGTTTTTGTTTTTAGTTTTGATTTCTTCTTGTTTTCAAAAATTATGAAAACCATAAAATTTGGTTTTTATTTTCTATTTCTTTTTTCATAATCTGATTTACTATTAATTAAATATGTATTATATTTTATAATTTAATTAAATAAAATTAATTATTATTATCAATTATGAATACTTTAATTTTACTTAATAATTTTATATAATTTTTTAATTAAATGAAATAAATTTAATTTAATAATTATTAATAAATATAATTAACTTCAAAATACCTTCAGCGGGAATAAGAAATCTATCCAGGAACTATGTCATCTCCACAAATATGGCATGAACCATGCAGACTTCACAAATTGGTTTCAGGAAGACTATTCAATCCCCAAAGGTAACTTGGATGTCTTACGTAATAAGCTTTCATTTACGTGTTTGCAAGATATGAAAGGAGAGGATGGTGAGTGTTTCGATAGGAGAACCCCGGGCAACAGGGGACGTATTCCTCTGTCCCCAATTACCCAGGGCCCTCTGTAGGATCTCAAGGCGGGCAACAGGTGTTCTCCAATGGACAAAGTGTTGGCCAATCACGGAGAATTAAAAGGCAGTAAGATAAAGATATGGTGGATTGAAGAGCAAAGTTATCGAGTCCCGGAGACAGTGATAGCTTAGATGTATGTTATTGCTGATGACGATGATTTAGCAACAGCAAAGCTTTGTAGCATTTTTTACGAGCTTGGTGCTTTAAACAATGGCCAGTAATTATCCCCTTTTTCTTTAATTTAATATATTTTTTCAAAAACTAATTATGTTTATCCAAGAAGCATATCATGGAATTATTTATTATTTATTTATTTATTAGGAATAAAAGGTGGGGCTTTTGTGATTTCACTTTTTAGAACATTTTTATTTTATAGTACTAAAAACACTAAAATATAGCTTTATTGAGTTTCTGTTGATGATTCTAAAATAATATTATGTGATGAACTGTTAAATACGCAATATGATTATTGTGATCCGACTTTAGTATTAAAATAACCTCAGTAAAATTTAATGTTAAAATATATTTTCTAATAATTTTAAATTAAAAAAATTTCTTAAATTAGTAAAATTAAGATTGTACCGTGACCGTGATCGTGACACAATTATATATTATCAATTCGTAGTTTATAAGTGATTATTATTATTAAATAAGAATTTATTACTTTTACTGTTTATAAGCATATTAGGGAGTTCTGATGCCTTTTCCTGGGATCACTTCCCCTACTTGTTACACATTGTTGTCATGAACTCATAACTACTTCCTAAAGCCTCAAGAGTCTCTGGAAAGAGGCAAACCTCAACATCCACACTGCCTTCTTCAACTCCAGCAAAGAGAGTGATCTTCCCATCGTGTTTATTTCCTTGTCCGCTTCTTACAGCAACTGGCTTTCCCCATCCAAAGTCGTTGCCGTAGACATCGAACCGTGGCGAACTACTGGTCACCAAAGCATTCGTTGTCATGTTTTTCATTGTTAGTACCTTGGGGTCTTCAGTCCAAGCCTTGTAGAAGTTGGTCAACTTATCTTCTGTGTGCCAAGCTACAGTCTTGTTCATCAACCAAGCTGCATGCCCATGTTCGGGCTCCTGTAGTTCCTTTGCTGTCATTGTTACGGTACCAGTTTGAACAGCATTTCCAAAATATCCTTCTGGTAACGGTGGGTTCAACCTTGGTCTTACACCAATCAGTAACTTGAAGTTGATCTCTTGATCAGGACTTAGGGATTGACAACGAACTATGCACCTCCATACATGGGATAACAGTGCTTGGAGAGATGATATCTTGTTCGTGCCAATTTCTGAATTGACCTTGGCTTTAAGTGCTGCAATTCTCTGTCGTGTAAAATGGAAAATCCTTTCTTTCAATATGGGTGAACTTAACTTCTCATCTGGCTTCATCTTGCTTATCGAGCTTGGGATACGAACAGGACAATCAACCCTATCAGGAAACCAACGTTGGAGGACAGGAGCCTTGGAAAGTTTAACCATCCCACGACTGATTTCAGACCAAGAGTTGAAGAAATGCCAGAAAGAAGTTCCATCAGCAACTACATGGTTGATGGTGCATCCGATGAAAATACCATCCACGAGCTCAGTTACTTGGACTCCGAGCAATGGCCTAGATATCCCTTCGTAGTTTTTTATCTCATTCAGAGCAAAGAATGAATGGACAATCTCGGGAACATATAAAGACTCCATGATATCAGCGATTGTTACACGATCAGCTATGGCCTGAACAAAAAGAGCACCAGCATTGTTACAATCGATGAAAAAGGACGCGGTACCACTACCATGCTGGATGGTGGCCAGGCGACCAGCAAGTGGGGCGAAGAAGTCTAATGTACGAGAAAGCGAGGTTTCTAAATGGCGGATAATGAAGTTAATATCTTTTGAGAATTTGGGTTTGTGGAAAAGAAGGCCTTTCTGAATAGGACCTACTGCAAGGAGCTGGAGGTCCCATGGAGTTAGCTCCACCTTGGAGGGCGTTGATTCATTGGGTTGGTGATTTTGTGATCGGACTGTACTAGTAGAGATGAACCTTATGCTCCCCATATTCTCCCCTGTTCTTGCAAACTACGCACCTATTGTACTGGCCACCTGGAACATAATACATTTACAAGCTATATAAATGGGAAAGAAGCATATAAGAAACATGGGAAAATTGCACCAGACATCCACGGGAAGGTATAATTCAAGTGGAACAGTGTTGCTTGTGGGAACGTTAACTGTGATCAGTTACCTATTTGATTAAACTTGTTCTAAAATAAAATCAGTTGCATTTCACTTATTTTAAATATTTAAAGATAGAATTTTTGTGAAATAATTAAAACATTATTTAAATAAGTTAAACGATCTACATCTTTTACTTTTTTTCCTATAAACCTTAACTATGATTGAACTGTATCGTTTGTTACTGACCGTTCAAATTAATGCTCCTCATCACTAGTTCTTGTATATAGTTAGTCAAACTGTCTAATTTTATTGATGTAGCAAAAAAGATACCTCTATGGATTGCGAGCTGCAGATAGGGCCAGCGAAATAAGGACAGAGGACAATAATGCACAATTTTGTGATAAGCGGCACGTTTCTGTTAACTGGGGAAAGACTTAACAGTTGGTATTCAACCACAAGTCACAATCAAAAGCGGGAGTTATATTTCTTGCCTAAAATCATCAAGAAAGCCTAACAGAGCTAAAAGAAATGATTCTTCATCCCACTAACAAGAGCCTAAAGTCATCAACAAAGCCTAACAGAGCTAAAAGAAACGATTCTTCATCCCACTAACAAGGGTCATTAAAATTACAACGTCTACAAAAACCGACACCGGATATTTTTCAAAAAAAAAAAAACTAAAATAGCATCATAATTATAAGATTAATATTTTTTCTATGTATTATTCTTAAGTTATTTTTAGTAATTACTCTATTAAGATTAAACATTAATACAACGAAAAGGCTAACATATATTATATTTTTTCTTATAAAGAAAGTAGTCGATCTTATAAATTAAAACTTAAAAATATTTAAATAAATATGTAGGTACTTATTAGAATTAAATTCACTTAACTAACTTGACTATGATAATCCTCGTAACACTTTACTTGTGCATCTGTAATTTTGTTTGAAGAATAAGAAATGCATTAAGCCTTGAAAGGCAATTCAACTGTATAATCAAAATACAATGTAATTCTGTTTGAAGAATAAGAAATGCATTAAGCCTTGAAAGGCAATTCAACTGTATAATCAAAATACAATGCTACCTGTCACCTAAGTTTAGTGACATTTAAGGATTACAAAAGAGGCTTGAATACATCATAAACTAAACATTCTAGAATTTATCAAGGTATTGCTTATTGTTGGTTACATGGTTTCATGAACACATGCAGACGATGTCGAGGGCGCTACAGTCAGTTATAGGTTGTTAGAAGAATTGTTCTCTCCGATGTAACAAACCAGTTTTAAAAACAGTTCAAAATATTTTCTTTCTCGCTCAGCTTAGTTTTCAGTAGCTAAATATACAAACATTCTGTACTGTCTCAAGATATGAAATAATATTACACCCTCGATGTATTTCTTCCTTTTTCCTACATGGTATCAGAGCTTTGAGCTCGATCCAAACAGTAGTTATTTTCTTCTCTGTGTTTTGTCTAAATAAGCTATGGTCTAGAGGAGCTATGTCCAAGCTTTACAAACACAAGAAGAAGAAGGATTTAGATCTAATGAAGAGGAGAGGAATAGAACAATGGATCAAAGATCAGATCCATATGTTGACGACGTTAATCGAGGGATACCACAGTACAGTCGTGAATTAACAAACAACGACAATCCAGTTTGATCCTCGTAAGTTCTGTGTTAAACGGGAAGAATTTTATTTCATAGAAAAGATCTATGTTATTGGCGTTAAGTGCAAAAAGGAAAACCAATTTCATCCTAAAGGATGATGCACCAGATGTTGACTCTGAGGAGTATGTGCAATGGAAAGAGTTTGATGACCTGGTTTTCTTGTTTGCTCCATCTTTTAGGGAGTTGTGGAAAGAGATTGAGCAACGGTATGGAGAAAGTAATGGTTCACTCATTTTTCATCTTCGAAGAGAGATTTGTGCATCACGATAAGGAACTTTATCCATAGTGGATTTTTTCAACAAAATAAAGAGAATGTGGGATTAGTATGTAGTGCTAAAACCTATGATGGTATGTAGATGTGGAGGTTCTCGAGCTATAGCATAGGAGATCTGTCAAGAGGAGCAACTCATGTAGTTTCTTTCAGGCTTAAATGAAGAATTTGATCATATTAGAGATCAAATTTTACTCACGGATCCTCTTCCATCAATGCTTCTAAAAATTGAAAAACAGAGAGATGTAGCTTTGGACACACAAAAATAATTTCGTTAACACTGCTACCTTCACTACTAGATCTCAGAACAATCATTTTGACAGCAGTTCTTCAGTTGAGCGCAATTGCCCCAGCAGCCCATCACTCACGATGTTATACGCGGGCACTCAACCAAACTGAGCAAGCCACCGACATGGCTATTTGATTTTGTTGTTAATCAGATTAGTGTTAACACTTTTGCAGATATTTTCTAATACACAGATGATCATTCAACCTTCCTTGCCAACATCACGAAGATTCATAAACCAAGAACCTATCATGAAGCGAAGGCAGACCCAAACTGGATCAAGATGATGCAAGAGGAGCTAGACGCTTTGGAGAAAAACCAGACTTGGCAGCTGGTTTCCTTACCAGAAGGGAAGAAAGCGATAATGTCCAAATGGGTGTTTAGAGTTAAATATGCTCCCGAAGGGTCAGTCTCTCGCTACAAAGCTAGGTTAGTAGCTCGGGTTATAATCAAGAATCTGGAGTTAATTACCATGATAGCTTTTCCTCTATTGTGAAGGTGGTTACAACCCGAGTTATTTTAGCAATAGTGGTAGCAAAACGATGTCCATTACACCAGATTGATATTAATAAGCTTACTTGCATGGGACAATCGACAAAGAGATTTATATGCTTCCTCCAAATGGCTACACTAAAGCTCGTAAGAATTAGGTATGTAAGCTCTCAAAATCCTTATATGGTTTAAAGCAAGTAGGAAGACAATAGAATAAGGTTTTCACCGATAAGCTTCTGTAGATGGCTTTTGTAAAATCCATACATGACTATTGCCTCTTCACCAAAAATACGTCAACAGATTTCATAGCTCTTATCGTATATGTTGACGATATACTTATCACGGGCACCTCTATTCAGCTCATCCAGAATGTGAAACAATTACTGAATGATTGTTTCACTATCAAAGACATGGAAGAAGTCAAGTTTTTCCTGGGAATCGAACTAACCAGATCACAACAAAGGATGTTGATTTCACAAACAAAATACATATGAGATTTAGTACAAACAACAGGATTGTTACATGCGCAACCCGTAGCTAACACATTTCCTTCAAGATTACAATTGGCTGCTGATTCTGAATT
This sequence comes from Erythroxylum reticulatum, assembly GCA_025504915.1. NCBI lineage: Eukaryota > Viridiplantae > Streptophyta > Magnoliopsida > Malpighiales > Erythroxylaceae > Erythroxylum > Erythroxylum reticulatum. Next base: position 32,098,138 of record JANSVA010000216.1, read on the forward strand.
GTATGCCAACCCCGAGAGGTACCGAAGTTTGGTGTGAAAGTTGCTATATCTAGGTTTTACAATACCTGATATTTCATTTGTAACTCAACAGTTAAGCCAATACATGAGTGCTCCCACAAAGCTTCAGATGAATACAGCTTTGCATGTTGTTAAGTATTTGAAGGGAGCTGACACTATGGGGTTGTTCTACGCAGTTGATAATACTTATGACTTGCAAGCATATTGTGACTCTGATTGGGGAAGCTGCAAAATTAGTTGACGTTCAGTGACGGGATATTGTATTTTCTTGGAAATCATTGATCTCATGGAAATAAAAAAAGCAAAATACCATCAGCAAAAGTTCAGCAGAGGCCGAATATTATGCGATGGCTACAACGTCCTGTGAATTGAAGTGGTTGACCTATCTTCTTGGTGAGTTAAAGATCACGTTAACCTTGCCCATACCTTTGTTCTGTGACAATCAAGTTGCTATTCATATTGCAGCCAATTCAGTGTTTCATGAACATATGAAACACGTTGATATCGATTGTCATATTGTTAGGGAGCATTTGGCCTCAGGTTTTATTAGCACATCTTACAATTCTTCTGCCAGCCAGATCGTTAACCTACTTACCAAACCATTAACTTCTGCACAGATGCACTCAGCATTGGCCAAGATGAAGTTGTTCCAATGTAATTCATCTTGAGGAGGAGGTGTTGGTTACATGGTTTCATGACCACATGCAGACGACATCGAGGGCGCTACAGTCAGTTATAGGTTGTTAGAAGAATTGTTCTCTCCGATGTAACAAACTAGTTTTAAAAACATTTCAAATTATTTTCTTTCCCGTTTAGCTTAGTTTTCGATAGCTATATATACAAACATTCTGTACTGTCTCAAGATATGAAATAATATTACACCCTCGATATATTTATTCCTTTTTCCTACACTTATGCTAGAATTTGAGTTTTTGTAAACTAATTTGGAATCTAATATATTGCACAAAATCTTTGTTGAATTGTTCCATTAATAGGCATTTGTCTTAGAAAATTTTGTATTTTCTTTCATTCTATATTGCGGTGATTGTTATAAATAAAACCACCTAGAAACATTTGTGGGCTATGTTGTTTGAACTCATACTATTTAAGTACTAGGAGATGATGTTATCCATATTATCTAACTCCACAATTATTAAGCACCTTTTGAGTAGCTCAACCCATATTCTCTTAATACAACTGCATTTAAAGAATAAATGTGCAGTGCTTTTCTCGACTTCCCTACATAAGGAGCACCAGCTGGTGAGTTGCAGATAGATAACAAGTTTATCAACTGTTTTAAGCTTCTCCTTTATTACAAACCAGAGTGTGATTGCATCTTGAGGATTAAGGTAACTTACCCAGATTGCTTTGGCCAAAGGACTTTTGGAAGGTCTTTGAAGATCAATTTCTTATAGGATGAATTGGAGAATTTTCCATCATTATCATTCCTCCAATTGTATTTATCCTCATTTATATTGAAATGTGTTTGACATATTTCATTTATGAGGGATCTAGGTAAAGATGAGTGTCAAAATATTTCCTTGTCAGTTAAGGCTATTGTGTTGGACCTTGAGAATTTTTCCAATTTTTGTGATTTGTTATTTAGCTTGTGGTTGATTATTCCATTTTCTAATTATTTTTGAATGTATTCATTAATTTAGTGGCACAAATAGACATTAGAAATTGATGGAAGGATTTGAATTAAATTAGAATTAATATGGGAAGGTTAGAAGTAAGTTAGCTTAAAGGAGTTAGTAGATGGATTAAATGAAAGAAGCGGCAAAATAGGAAGGACAAGGTAAATGAAGGGTAAAATGAGAAAAAAATCATTAAAATGGTTTTGTATTAGAAGAAGAGAGAAGTGTCGTGAGAAACAAAGAGAAAGAAGAGAGAAACGAAAATAGGAGAGAAGAAGAGAAGTTTCGG
>JANSVA010000216.1:32106817-32116875 GCA_025504915.1 Erythroxylum reticulatum
TTGGAATGTTAGTTTTGAATGGAACCTTGGTTGTGTTAGGAAACTAAGGGAATCCTACCCAAGAGCAAGGGGAAAGGCAAGTTTAACTTGGATTTCCGCAAGCCTATTAGGTGGGTAATGTATTTATAGTTATTATGTAATTAGGTAAATTCTTTCCTAGATGGACTGTGGGTAGGTTAGATTTGAGTTTCATTTGTGTTTATTATGATTCTATGATTTTTATGAAGTTCATAAATTTTATTGGAATGTTGGTTTTGAATAGAACCTTGGTTGTGTTAGAAAACCAAAGGAATCCTACCCAAGAGCAAGGGAAAAGGCAAGCTTGACTTGGATTTCCACAAGCCTATTAGGTGGGTAATGTATTTATAGTTATTGTGTAATTAGGTAAATTCTTGCCTATGTGTGTGTATGTAGTTTCGTTTAAAATTGATATGCATGAAATTGAAATAATTGTGAATACTTGGAAATGCATGATGCATTGTGGTTATGTTATACCTTGAAAAAGGTTATAACATTTGAAATTGAATGAAAAGAAGAAAAAGCATGAAAAATATAAGAATATGATGAAATGAAAGAAGCATAAATTGTGATTGACTAAATTGAGCATAAAATTGATTGTGTTTAGGCGAGAGAGGAACCATTTTGTAATTACGTGCACATCGATGTAAAGCCTTCTCCCGACTGCCCGCTTGTGGCATACGAAATCTGAAAAGTGAATTCGTTTTGTTCACGGAGTAAACTTCGGTTTCTCTGTTTTATTCACAGAACCCTCGAGCCAATTGTTATGCATTACATCTTTAGATGTTCAACTATGGTGCATAACAAAGTGTTATGATTAATGGCTGAAGTTTATGCTGTGTATTAAGTTTGAGTTATATTGATCAATGTTTAAATTGCTTGAATAAAGTATGAATGCTAGAATTGCTAAACATACATATACATATGCTTGAATATGTGGCCAATTGCCAATGGCTATATATATATATATTAGCATCTGAGCCATGTAGTTCACCCCATTATTCCCTCCTTAGGTGCAGATTGAGAAGATAAGTGATCCTTGCAAGGCATTTGGGCAAATTCCAAGATAGTATCTTTTATCACTAAGTTAGTTTGTTCACTTTTGGGATAGCTTCATAAGTATGTAAACATCGAGCATCCTATATATGTTGTATTTTGGGGTTAAGCCCTTATTCAAAGCGTATTGATGTAATTAAGTGATGTATGAGTTTCTGTTGCTTGGGTAAATGAGTTAAAAAAAACTAAAAAGTCCCCAGGTGTATGTGCATGTTTCTTTGGTAGATGTATAATTCTTGATCTATGTCTTTCATAGGTGTAGAAGTTATGTGCTAACTTTCATGGGAAACTAGACTAATTGAGGCTAAATTAGTTAATGTTGTAGTTTAATTGTACAACTTTCCATCGACATAAAGCATAGAAACTTTGGACTTCTAAGTTGAAAGTTATGGTCTTTATAAGGGGGAGATGTATCGTTTGCAAAAGATGTATCATCTGTAATGACGTCACATCATCTATGATGACATCATTTCGTCTGTAAGGATGCATCGTCTGTCAAGAAGTATCGTCTGTGATGAGGTCACATCATCTGTGATGACATCATTGCGTCTGTAAGGATGCATCATCTGTAAAGATGTATCGTCTGTGCTGACGTCACATCTCCTGTGATGACTTCATTTCGTCTATAAGGATGCATCGTCTGTAAAGATGTATCGTTTGTGATGATGTCATATTGTCTGTGATGACATCATTCGTCTTAAAAGATACATCGTCTGTGATGACGTCATATTGTCTGTGATGACATCATTTGTCTTAAGAGATGCATCGTCTATAAAGATGTATCATCTGTAAAGACGTATCGTCTGTGATGATGTCATTCGTCTTAAGAGATGCATCGTCTGTAAAGACTTATCGTTTGTGATGATGTCATATCGTCTGTAATGACGTCATTCGTCTTAAGAGTTGTATCATCTTAAGTTGACCCCTCATCTTCTTAAGACTTTGCTTCATCTTAAGTTGACCCCTCATTGTCTTAAGACTTTGCTTCGTCTTAAGTTGGCCCCGCATCGTCTTAATACTTTGCTTCATCTTAAGTTGACCCGCTTCGTCTTAAGACTTTGCTTCGTCTTAAGTTGACCCCTTATTGTCTTAAGACTTTGTTTTGTCTTAAGTTAATCCCATATCGTCTAAAGACATTGCTTCATCTTAAGTTGACCCCACATCGTCTTAAGACTTTGCTTCGTCTTAAGTTAAGCCTGCTTCATCTTAAGATTTTTGCTTCGTTTGTTCTTTTGCCCTCTTCACTTCATCTGTCTTTTGTTTCATTTGCTTTACCGAGACTTCTTCCTCTGTTTACTATTCATCTAATACCATTTTCTGGTCCATTTTTGACTCTTCAAACAATAGATTCTGTCTTCAAGGTCTTTACGAAAGTGGTAGATCTTGAAGTCCTCTTTTAAACTACCCAAAGAACACCCAAATTCAATACCCATAATGAGGGTTATTCAAATGTCCCTAAAATAGGTTTAGTATAATTGAGGACAAGTATTGTTTTCTGTCAAATGTCTCCGAATGTTGGGATCTAAAAACGGGATCCAACATGTTGAGAGTTAAGCATTTTGATGAATTAATTATATGAGGGTTACAACTTCATTGATATTGATTAGTTGACCCATTGATAGCCAATTGTCATGCCATAAGCTAATAAATTTACCATTTCGATCCAATGATGTGAAATCATATTTGAATTAGTCTCTTACTTTCAAGGTAGCTTTTAAGGTACTTGAGGGAAAGTGTCTGGAGTCAATTGCCCAAATGCTTCTATTCTTGATGAAATAACTATGAAATGCTTGTAAATTTTCTCATTATGGTAGTTGTATAATTGATCATTAAACTGGATATTACCAATGTATCTCATGTGAAAATTACTATTTTGATGTTAATTATGACATATTTTATTTAGAGTAGCTCAATCTACATACTTGAATACAGTATAAATTATATGGAGATTTAAGGAAATCTCCGATCAGAGTAAATTAACACTTGAAAATGTTATTTTTAAATATCAATATAATAAATTACTAATTAGTAGGTATGAACACAATTAAATTTAAATAGAATAGAAATTATTTCCATGTTTTATGTCCAATTAGAATATTAGATAATAAAATGATTAAATTTTGTGTTATAACAATACATGGAAAGTTTAATTCAAATGACTTTGACATTTCTAATATTACAATAGTTATGAGATATTATTAGATTTCAATCTTGATGTATGATTATAAACAGCTTAATTGGAGAATTAAGGATAAATTAAAAAAAATTATTTATTTAATCCTAACTATAATTTATAATCATTACTAATATATTAAGAACTTAATGAGTCATACATAAAGAATTGTTAAAAGAAAATGATTATTTTATATTATGATGAAGTTAATTGTAAAGTTTTAAAAAATTATAATTAATATTAAATTATAATTATGTTTAGGGTAAGGCTTTAATTATAACTAAGAATTTAATTTTAGTTAGAAAGAAAACATAATGTGCTTTTTATAAATAAGAAAAACTTCAGAGAGATAGCACTACTTTTTCCTCAAAAAAATATTTGAATTCTTTTTGTCTACTATGTAAATATCGAGTTAAATATGTGAATATCTTATGGCTGACAACTTGAGATTTTTTTTAGGAAAACAAATTTAATATAATTTAATCTTTTAAATCTAATTTGTATTTTTAAAATTATTTAATTAAAATTTTGAGAGAAAATTATAACATAATTTTTTAATTACTCATAATTTGATCAAAAGTTTCCAAATATTAAATAGGTCATAAAGCACACAAATTTATCACTAAATTGATATACAATCTTATCATAGAAAGCAATAAAAAACTAATAATTACTTCTTAAAAATGCACTAATATTATTTGTATGATTTTAAGATAATTTATAATTCTTATTTGGATATAAAATTTTTAGCAATAAATTTTATATATATATATATATATGTTCTCTTAAATATGAATTTAGTAAATTAATAGATAATTTTCAAATTAATTATTTAATAATTTAAAATTAATCGACAAATTAATTTCTATTCTTTAGGGCAATAACACACGATTTTGTCATCAAATTAGTGTAGGAAAAAGATGCAATTTTTTCAGATAGAGCACTTAGGACAATATCGCCATAAATCTTTTTTAGCAATACAGATCTCTTATTCATATCAAAATCATTCGAATAACTGACACATATTTGCCTTTCATTTCTTTGCAACTTTTATAGCCTTATTTGAGTCTTTTTATCTAAATACTCCACAATTTCTTCTTTAGAGATTTTTCTTGTCTTCTTGCAGCCTCTATTGTCAATATAATTCTTGTCAGATCCACTGGAGCTTTGATAGTTTTTACTCTATCTATTGTTTCTACACTCTAAATGCTCCTCCACTAGAAAGATTTGTGATTTTCTAATTGATTTGAGATAGAATCAAACTTGAACTTGGATTCCAAGTAGTTTGCTTTCCTTCTTCCTCGTTAAGAGAAATAACAACTCTCTTTATCTCTACTTTATTCTTCGTTTTCTGCTTTTTTTTCTCCCTGAAGACCACTTCTTCCTCCAACTTACTACTGATTCTCTTTCTCCTCTTTCATTTATTATTCTCGTTTTAGAATTAGGGCTTGATGATTTAATAAATTAACTAAAAAGATTAACATAACAAAATAATTAAACTAATAACAAAATTTTCAAAATTTTCAAGCTTTAAAAAATTCACGTAGAACTTACTATGTCACACGTCATGTACCTAAACATGTTTTAGAAAGGATAAAAAGTGAAGAGTCATTGCTGACGTGACACTTAATTAATGAAATTTTGATTATGTTAAATTTTGTATCAATTTAAAATATATTTTGAATATTTTGAAAATGTTAAATTCTAAGTTAAATGCTCTAAAATGTTAATATATAGATTATATTATGATAAAAATATCAAATAACATAAATGATTATCAATTGGGCTTGAGCAACTTTGATAGCAAAATTTAATCGAAAAGCACTTACTCATAATATGAAGAATACCTGGATGATGTATTTCTTGTACTTATTGTAATATATTCTTGAAAATTCCTTTTTTCTAGATTATGGACAGATTAAGTGACTCATTATAATGTTATTAGTGTAGCTTTTTTATTATTAATACAATTTCTTTTAATTTTAAAAAAAATTAAGGGTTCCAATTACACTTTTGGCTTTTTGAATAAAGAAAAATTTAGGGTCTTGATACTTCATATTACAAATGATTGGAACCCAACCATAACTTGACAATTCTCAAATATAGGTTGTGAAAATATATTAAATTTAGGGAATTGAAATCATATAAGAATGAATGGACTATGTATTTAGAATCTTAAAATTTAAAACATATTCTTAGCATTACACCTTAATATGTATGTCATTAAATAGGGTACACAAAATTGGTTAGGGTTTAGACATTTAATATCTTTTAGTTTATAAAGTATAGATATTTATTTTCCATTCTTTTTTCAAAAAAATTGAAAACAGATGTTAAAGGATTTAAAATTATTTAAAATTTATAATTATAGCTACTTTCATGATCTATAGATAAGTAATTAATGATATTTTATTAATATATGAATATTTTGATGATACTTATAATTAGTAATTGGAGAAAATAATATTTTTAATAAAATAATGATAGTATCATGGAAACTAATGCTTATATAAACGTATTCAAAATTAGCTATATTTTTATTTTCGATGTAATCTTTTTTTGAAAGGTAAATTAAATTAAAGGAAAAAGAATGCAACAAGTTTTCTATAAGAAAAACTCACTCATGAGCTTAGAAGTCAAAAATACATTTTGACAAGTGTTACAAAGGTCTTATAAAGCATCAAACTTATACTATAAGTTACATCAATTTCTTTGCATGACAATTTTACCTAGATACGTTTAAGTGAGACTCAGTCTTCTCACATGATCATTGACCAATAAAATCTTGTTCTTAAAAGCCTCATGACCCTTACAAGGTTTAGATCTCACATTCTTGTAAGAGTACTACAAAAACACTAAACTATCAAAGGCAACAATAAAAGTATGAAAGATATACAGCAAATGCTAAACTTGACTACTTTCCTCAAAGTATGTAGAGAAATGCTCTCTCTCTCAATGTGTCTCCTCCCCTTTATATCTCTTTTGAGTAAAAGTTCCAATAAGCTATTTATAGGCACCTCTAGCTTTACAATTCAGAATCCTAGTTGAACTTGACTAACTAGATCACCTTTATCTTATCAAATTACATCACTAACTAATTAGATAATACCTTCATCCACATAGGACTCTATCTGATTACATCACTAACTAATTGGATGATACCTTCATCCACATAGGACTCTATCTGATAGGATTTAGGAAAGATACATCCACATCCATGAAGATCTATACTATCTTCAAATGATCCTCCAACTTGATCTTTATCTTTTAGAGCTAATGTATATTTACTGTGATCTTATATGCCACATCATCTAAGTTCTCTATCTATTAATGATAAGTCATCCAAGCCCAAAACCTTTCATAGCATATTAGTCTAGTCCGTTATTTGAGTACATATTAAGTCATTAAAACTCTCACATGTTTCCCTCATGCATGTGATCTAGCTAACCTTCAACTCAAGGCCCATCTCTAGCTATCTTTTGATCTCACATCCGAATTTTATATCTCGCTAAAGATTTTTGCCAATGTACACCATTACATGCCAACTCATTGACAATGCTTGTTTTTCTTCTTTACTTATAAGTCTTTGCTTTGTTTCATTGTCCTAAGTATCAAATATTGGTCAACTGTTGAACGGGCTAAGCATTATAAGCTCATTTTAGACACAAATATATCTACATAGAACAATTTATGACTATTCAATTCTTTTATAAAGATCTATTGTTCTATATGATTAATTATTCCTCTACTACAAAACAACAAAACAACTTAGTTTCATTGATTATCAATTATTATCTTATTCAATTGACATGTTGGAGCATCAATATGTCGAAGGCATGAAACTGAGTGTACCTGAACAGACTACTCCTAAAAAAATGGGGAGTTTAGAAGAGTTGTGTGAGGTAAATGGTCAAAGAACAATCAAAGTCAAACAACAAAGACCGATTAAATGATTGATACATTTAGATGATTGTGTAGTCTATATGACTTGTGTGATTTAAGGCCATTGTCTAATAAATTGGGTAGACAACGGATCATTCCAGATAGTCCACTAAGAAGGTATGATTACTGATAAAATAAAGGTTTTGTTCTGATCCTCTACCTAGGAAAAAGCATTCAATTTTGAAGAACATGATTTGACCCTTTATTCAAGCTACCATGAAATGAAAGGTTTCTAGGTGCTCTTTATCCTAACATTTGCTAATTTTTCTCATAGGCACCAGTTCCTTTTGGCCTCTATGTCATCTCAAATAGAACCTAAAGATTATTCGTAAGTAGTCGAGGATGAATAATGATGTAATGGTATGACTAAGGAGACTGAAGCTTTAAAAGCTAACAGGACCTAAATAGTGGAAACACTTCCACCTGGTAAAAAGCCAATCAATTGTAAGTGGATTAATAAAGTTAAGTACAATTTCAATGACACAAGAGAGTGATATAAGGTAAGACATGTGGTAAAGGACTTTACACAAGTTAAGGGTCTTGATTTTCATAAGACTTAGGCATTAGGGGTAAAACTAATTACGATATGAGTATTTTTGGTCGTGGTAGTATTAAAGGGGTAGGGACTCCACCATATAGACATTAACAATGCTTTCCTTTATGATGATTTGGAGGAAGAAGTCTATGTGAAACTCCCACCTAGATTTCACATATGACATGCTGCGAAAGTTAATTTACAATCTTCGTCTTGCAAAATTGGTTCTTCAAGTTAAACAAAGCCTTATGTGAGTATGGATACATCCAATTACTTGTAGTTTATTCTCTATTTACTTCAAATAGAGGCAACAAATTTATGGGATTATTGGTGTATGTAGATGATATAATCCTAGTTGTAAATGATAGGGTAAGTTATGGGGATTTCAGGCGATACTTGAACAAGTATTTTCACACTAAGGATTTAAAGGCGTTGAAATATTCGTTGGACATTGAGGCAGTATGATTGCCACTTGGGTTGTTCTTGTGTCAGTGAAAGTATGCCTTGGATATAGTGATAAAGAGTGCCTTTTGGGGTCAAATCTAGTCGACTTCCTGATATAGCAAGGATAGAGACTAACACTTACAGATAGAGAATAATATGGATGATGCATCAAGTTCTAGAAGACTAGTTGGACGTCTAATATACTTTTTCTAAAATTAAAAGATATTGTATCAATCATAACAAAAGCTATAAAACCATATTACAATGGTATGCTTAATCTATTCATCTATTAGCAAAATAATCTACAAGACTAATGTACAATAGGTACAAGTAATTATATCGTCCAGGTGATCTTCATGTTATGAGTAATTGCATTATGCTTGGAGTTTGCAATCAAGGCAACTCAAACCCAATAAATCATCGTATCTTCTATTTGATATTTTTCTGTTTAATCCCCTTGTACAATCTCTTGTTTTTTCCCTCCATATTAACCATTACTCATCTAAAAATATCTTATGATGTGCATGTCCTATCTCAGTTTGCACAAGCTCCTTGAAAAGAACACCTTGAAGCAACTATAAGGATTGTGAGATATATCAAAGGTTGCTCATGATAGAGAATTTTGGTCCAAGCTGATAGTGACTTAAAGCATATGCATACTATGACTTGGACTAGGCATGACGTTTAATGGCGAGGTGATCTATTGCAAGATATATCAACATGCTTAGACATTCATCGACATCTTAGAAGATGAAAAAATAGAGTATCGTGTCATGATTGTCAACGGAGATTGAGTATCATGGAATGGTTGTAGCTACGAGTAAACTGGTTTGGTTGAAGTTATTGTTATCGTCTTTGAAAATAGCTCATGATGGGCCCATGAATTTATATTGTGATAGTCAGGCAACTATTCACATACTTATGAATATGGTTTTTCACGAGAGAACTAAACACGTTGAAATTGATTCTCATTATGCTTGAAAGCAACATCAAGCCGAACATATTGCCACAATATATGCTCGATTATACCATTAGTTGGCAAATATATTTATTAAAACTCTTACATAACCACAACACCAAATTGACAGTGGGTATTATAAAATATGATATTCTATAATATTCTATAATTATGATAGGAGGGATTTTAAAAATAAGAGGAGATTATCTTCCGTGATTTGTAACTATCTAAATTTCCTTTTCATTTTTTGAATTGACACTCTTGTATAAAAAAGCCTTGTAATATGTCTTTCCTTATAACATTATTTTCTCTCATCACTTCAAGTGCATTAAGCTAATTGATGCACTAATTAGCAGTTAATTTTTAATAATTTAATAATATTCATTTAATCAATAATGAAATCAAGTTTTGATAAAAATGAAAACAGAAAATTAAAATTAAAATAATATAAACAAGAAAAATTCAAATAAAAATAATTTCACCTCTGTACTAATTTTTAAAACAAAATTAAAAATAAAAATAACAGAGCTCCGACAAACATCAAAGCAAATTTAATAATTGGGTGAATGATGTTAAGGTTTTTGGATTACTTAAATGATAATATGGTCCAAGTAAAGTTATGCTACCGACGATTTTCCACCATTGATAGCAACAGTTACAAACTTGACCGGAACTTTTGTTTTGTGTCCAAGTCCAAGAGGATGGAGTAGGCCACTAAAATCTATATCACGTTCCTCTGGACAGATTACTTATTTTTGTGGAACACGTAACTGGGGACTACCAGAGTCAGTAGTTCATTGCGTGGAGTTTCAAAACTGTGTTATTTGGTCACATCGCTTAAATTGATGTTAAGTTTTGTATTATACATTTAGCAGGTATTGGCAATTAAATATCACGATCAAATGTCTGACCTTTGACACGCTAACAGCTAT